>JBAIZL010000008.1:29295218-29310218 GCA_036971475.1 Prosapia bicincta | reverse complement strand
TCTAATTTAATGGCGTATCCTTCCAACACTACATTATTTAAGGTTTTATTCTCATAAGCGTTTATAATAATAATACAAAATTTTAAACCTCCAATGCTGCAGTGTCTGTAGTTACTTGTCTAAAGATGGTGATTTAGAGGCTATATTTTTGTAATATTTTACTGTAACATTTATCGTCTTAGTAGTTATTAGTGAAGTGTATTGCTACTCTTGTGATAATCAGTATGCTAAACAAACGTCGTGTGCAAGGATGCAGAGGGAATTAGAGCAGTGGAAAGAGCAAGTATTTATGTCCACCGACTTGGCTAGCATCGAGATGTACATCCATAGGGAAATGGTAATTGGTCGTAGATTTAGCGGCAGGGAAGTAAGTAAATACAGGTTACAGGTTTAAGTGAGCACTATTTTGCCGATGAGTTAATCCAGTATAACCGAAACATACTCAAGACTACTCGAAAAGCTAGTAACTCTTTAGCAATTCATTTTTACAATCCAAAAAACATAATTGCATAATATAGATATAATATTATTAGGATGAGACAATAAATAATAATATTTGGTACACTTTACGTTCTGTAACTGTCAAGTAACGAATAAAAATAAATTTCAATTAATAAATCTGCCGAAAATATTGCCATCTACACAGGTTTTAGATTATTCTAATATTATGAGAAATATATAGCTTCCATTAACTTTAAGGGAACTCTAAAGTAGAACCGGGGTCACAGTGAAGAGACTACCAGCAATGACTCTAAATTTAATTAAATTTTAGACACTTATAAGAGAGATTGAAGTATGGACCTAATGAAATAACTTTTGCCTTGAACTTGTTTGTAAACGAGAAATTGGTTTTAAACTACCCAAAACAAATTTTCTCTTGTCCATAACTCAAGGGATAGACCAATTTGGGTATGCAGGATTATATCCTAATCCTCGCCTAACAGTCTGAGGAAAGCTATACACCGTGTCGGGAATAACTTAATAATTAAGTTAAGCCAACATGTATACTGAGACGGGGGTATTGTTATTGCTTTTAATTAAGCCTGTAAGATTATCCCTTAATCCTGCCAACTGTAACACCACTATCTGACTTAGAACCGTTGTTAGGGCGTAACTGTAAACTTTAAATATAGACGATGCTTTTTAAAGGTTATTGAAGAGTACTTTGTAGTTAATAAACAACGTCAGGAAGAACCTCATCATAATTTAATAATGCATGATATAAGCCAGCGGAACCGAGGAAGAAGGTTTTAGTCCCTAATCTACCTAAACGTGACGACATTAATAAAGATCAAAGGTATATTTAAGTATATTTGACGTAAACGAATTTTTTCCACACCTTATAGAAGAATTATATATTATATTAGGATCGGTCAGGATCTTAGCTACAATACTATCTTATCTTATAGAATATATTGTTATAATCTATAAGAGCCCTTCGTATTGAGAAATAAGATAGGAAATAAGAGTCACTACTGATATAAGTCCCAAAGAGATATCTCTCCTTACAAGATCTTTTTCCAAGCACTAACAAGATAATTAAATAGATAACTGGATCCCAATTAAAATTAAGAAATGTAGTAAAACCACATTTGGAGACGGTAGAGTAACTTTTCTTTCTAAAACGTCAGAGTGAGTCGACTCTCTCTTTCCAGTATCTTTAAGGAAGTCCTAAACATGGTGGATTTAAATGGGGAACTGGATATCAATTAACATTAGGAAGTGTTGTAAAACCACATTTGGAGAAGGTAGAGTCACCTTTCTAAAGAGTCAAAAAAAGTTGACTCTCTCTCTCAATATGATTATGGAAGCTCTAAACATGGGATTTAAATGGGCAACTGGATCCCAATTAAAATTATAAAATGTAGTAAAACCACATATGGAGACGGTAGAGTCACCTTTCTAAAAAGTCAAAAAGAGTTGACTCTCTCTCTGCAATATCTTTATGGAAGCCCTAAATCTTGGATTTAAATGGGCAACTGGATCCCAATTAAAATTATAAAATGTAGTAAAACCACATATGGAGTCGGTAGAGTCACCTCTCCAGAAAGTCAGAATGAGGTGACTCTCTTTTAGGATGAGGCAATATCTTTATGGAAGCTCTAAACATGGGATTTTAATGGGAAACTAAATATCAATTAAAATTAGAAAATGTGGTAAAACCCCATTTGTAGGTGGTTGAGTCATCTCTATAAACGGTCAAAAAGAGTTGACTCTCTCTTCGCAATATCTTTATGGAAGCCTAAACATGGGATTTAACTGGGAAACTGGATATTAATTAAAAATAGGAAATGTGGTAAAACCACATTTGGAGACGGTAGATTCACCTTTCTAAAATGTCAGAATGAGTTGACTCTCTCTTCGCAATATCTTTATGGAAGCCCTAAACATGGGATTTAACTGGGAAACTGGATATTAATTAAAATTAGGAAATGTGATAAAACCATATTTCGAGACGGTAGAGTCACCTCTCCAGAAAGTCAGAATGAGGTGACTCTCTTTTTGCAATATCTTTATGGAAGCTCTAAACATGGGATTTAAATGGGGAACTGGATATTAATTAAAAATAGGAAATGTGGTAAAACCACATTTGGAGACGGTAGATTCACCTTTCTAAAATGTCAGAATGAGTTGACTCTCTCTTCGCAATATCTTTATGGAAGCCCTAAACATGGGATTTAACGGGGAAACTGGATATCAATTAAAATTAGGAAATGTGATAAAACCATATTTCGAGACGGCAGAGTCACCTCTTTTAAAGGTGAAATATATTTGACTCTCCCTTCGCAATATCTTTATGGAAGCCCGAAACATGGGATTTAAATTGGAAACCGGATATCAAATAAAATTAGGAAATGTGGTAAAACCAAATTTCGAGACGGTAGAGTCATTTCTCTTGAAGGTCAAAAATAGTTGAACCTCTCTTCGCAATATCTTTATGGAAGCCCTAAACATGGGATTTAACTGGGAAACTGGATATTAATTAAAATTAGGAAATGTGATAAAACCATATTTCGAGACGGTAGAGTCACCTCTCCAGAAAGTCAGAATGAGGTGACTCTCTTTTTGCAATATCTTTATGGAAGCTCTAAACATGGGATTTAAATGGGGAACTGGATATTAATTAAAAATAGGAAATGTGGTAAAACCACATTTGGAGACGGTAGATTCACCTTTCTAAAATGTCAGAATGAGTTGACTCTCTCTTCGCAATATCTTTATGGAAGCCCTAAACATGGGATTTAACGGGGAAACTGGATATCAATTAAAATTAGGAAATGTGATAAAACCATATTTCGAGACGGTAGAGTCACCTCTTTTAAAGGTGAAATATATTTGACTCTCCCTTCGCAATATCTTTATGGAAGCCCGAAACATGGGATTCAAATTGGAAACCGGATATCAAATAAAATTAGGAAATGTGGTAAAACCAAATTTCGAGACGGTAGAGTCATTTCTCTTGAAGGTCAAAAATAGTTGAACCTCTCTTCGCAATATCTTTATGGAAGCCCTAAACATGGGTTTTAAATGGGGAACTGGATCGCACTTGAATTGAGAAATGTGGTAAAACAATGCATATCTATTGTACAAATGATATCTTATCTGACATCAAAATACTTACGCTGCAGATATTAATTATTTTTTTTAAAGTTCTATGAATTCATTTAAAAATTGCTATAAACGATGAAATTGTAAAATATTTTTTTAAAATTTGAGAATATCAACAGAAGGGAACATAAATGGAACCTAGCTATAATTTGTTAAATATAAGAATTTTAAACCCTTTTCGATTTTATAACTAACACTTATTTTTACTTACAACCGATTTAAAATATAAACAAGAGGTATTGAAAAATATTGTCTTTTGAAATTATGTACACATTCATTAAGATACAATTCCATTAATATACAAATAGAAACCTTTGAAACTATTTGCCTCTTTTTGTGCCTGTAATTTGTGTCACACTATTAATTTTGTCTTGAATATTCTGTAAAACCTAAAACCTTACAGAATATAAAGTTATTATAAACATTATAAATCAACCAAAAAGTAGGTTGATAATATGGTTTGAATTCTGGAAAACGGGATGTCGAGTTTAAACATACGTTATGCTGTTATGCGGATGTTTTCCAGAAGGCGGTAATGATTCTTTTAAGGTTTTATGCTGGAATTATTTTTTAATTTGGACCGGATTCCTTTTAGAAGTCTTCGTAATTAGTTCATATTACTTGTCTGGATCAAAATCCCCCTCACTAGTGGTTACACTATATTTATAGGCCTATATTAACATCACTCATGACGGAAGTTCGTGACTATGACAACTTCAAATATAAATAAATATATTTCTCTGTAAAATGTAGCTTTGAGCTTTTAAATCGAAAAGTAACTCCGTGCGAAACATCATCATATAAATTACGCAATAATATAATTTGAAAATTGTCCTGTATTCCCACAACAAATATAAAATTTATATTGCGCCTGTAATTATGCTAACCAGGGCTTTGTCCAATTTTGTTTGGACAACAATTAAAGTTGTAGTCACTAGCGGCGCAGCCAATCAATCACGAAAATTTATGTAAATCCTGAACAACGCCAGGCGCAGATCGGTCGGTTTTACATAACACTGGAGCACAGATTTCACGTATGTTTTTATGATGACAAAGGTGATAACTTAGTTCGCATATACTGTTACTCCGAGATCAAAGGAAAATTCCCAACTTCGTCTGACTAAGCGACTAAAGGGGAAAATTTAATTATAAGAGCCACTAGTCGAATTACAACACGCTCGAGTCGGCAATAGTCGTTACAAAAATTAGGCTTGCTAACAAACTAAAATGGAATAATGAATATGCATGTTGATCTTACGGGATTGTTTTGAAAATGAATTTTAAAAAAATCAAAACGTCAATGATCATTTATACAGACATTTTTGAGTTACTTAATGATATTCAACATATAGGAAAAATGTACGTGTATAAATAGTATCATAACTTTTTATATTAATAGTCTAAACAAGTTTCAGTCCTCTAGTTAAACCTTACAACAAAAGTATTTTTTTTCATTAGTGATCAATGTTGTTTAACTTTTCATATTTTTATAATTTCCAAAAACAAAAAGACTTTTTACAGTGTTTTTTAAGTTCATTTTCGTTACCTGTTCAAGCCCAGTCAACGATTACAGTTGATCTTAGATTGCCTATGCAGAGTTACATTTTCTGTGTTTGAATCTGCACTACATATTAAATTATTAATTTTAAATAGAAACGAATTTTTAAGAACATGTTAAGGAAATGTTTATGGAAAGATTTTAAATATTATGTAACGATAAAAATTCCATACGTTACCCTACAAAATAAAAGTTAATTAATATCCCGATTTAACAATATTCAAGATTAACAACTATAAACAATAGTCAATATATTAATCATCATATTTTGAGATTAAAGCTACATTGCATACACAGGAATGAAACCTTGCATTTGCCTAGCTTATGACTAGAGTAATCGAATTTCTATTGTATAGTGCTAATAACAGTTGTAAATTTACCGAGAATGTGAAAATAATAGTAAAACTTATTCGGAATATATTTTAACCCTTTAAAGATATATTCAATTATCAAATATATAATTTAAATGCCTCAATTGAATATCAGCGACAGAATTAAAATTAATGTAACGGCCTGGTGGGGTATAATAGGCATACAAATAATAAATGTAGCCTATAAGGTGACAAAATACATACAAATATCGACTCAAAAATCATCGACAAGGTTCAAACTAGACCAGTTTTATAAAATTATTGTTGCAAATAATGAGTTAACCGTATCATGTCGGTTATTCATCACCCGGCGTTCTGGATCAAGAGTTAACCAGGCGACAGAAGAGTCCAAACAAGCGGACTCTCAGTGGCAGGAACAGAGATACGCCACGATTCCTAACCGTATAACATCGATTTTACCTGGGAAAGACAAGGTAAAACTGCCTAAACCGTGTCGTACTCTAAATATCTGCATAAATATAGTATGAGACATAGATCCCTGGTAAAGAATACTTTTGAAAACTGCGTTAGGCTCCATAAAACTATTTAAATTTGACGATGATTTTCACATTTAGAATTAACTACTTACACTTGTTTGATTATTGTCACCAGGCAAACTTTGACTCGGACTACATTCAAAGGTTTAAAGTCATTAAATCTGACTTATCCCTTCATCCAGTTTCTGTCGTTAAATCTGATATTGTCTTCATCCTTTTTAAAGTCGTCGAATCTGACATTGTCTTAACCCTGTTTAGTGTCGTTAAATCTGACATTTACTGTTTAAAGTCGTTGAATGTGACATTAGCATTCTCATTCTTAAAGTCTTTGAATTTGATATTACCATCGTCATGTTTAATGTTCAATCTGGCATTACCTCAATCCTATTTAAAGTCGTCGAATCTGACATGGTCTTCATCCTGTTTAACGTCGTTAAATCTGACATTTACTGTTTAAAGTCGTTGAATGTGACATTAGCATTCTCCTCCCTAAAGTCTTTGAATTTGATATTGCCTTCATCCCGTTTAATGATCAATCTGGCATTACCTCAATCCTATTTAAAGTCGTCGAATCTGACATTGTCTTCATCGGGTTTAATGTCGTCAAATCTGATATTGCATTCACCCTGTTTAATATCCTTAAATCTGACAATGAAATTTTGTGAATTACCTACTTACACTTGTTTGATAATTGACACCGGTCAAACTTTGACTGGGTCTACAGCCTGTTTAAAGTCAATAAATCTGACTTATCCATTCATCCAGTTTCTGTCGTTAAATCTGATATGGTCCTCATCCTGTTTAAAGTCGTCGAGTCTGACATTGTCTTCATCCTGTTTAGTTTCGTTAAATCTGGCATTTACTGTTTAAAGTCGTTGAATGTGACATTGGCATTCTCCTCCTTAAGGTCTTTGAATTTGATATTGCCTTCATCCTGTTTAAAGTCGTTGATGGTGAAATTAATTGGCATTCTCATCCTTAAAGTCTTTGAATTTGATATTGCCTTCATCCTGTTTAATGTTCAATCTGGCATCACCGCCATCCTGTTTAAAGTCGTTGAATCTGACATCGTCTTCATCCTGTTTAACGTCGTTAAATCTGACATTTACTGTTTAAAGTCGTTGAATGTGACATTGGCATTCTCCTCCCTAAAGTCTTTGAAATTTATTTTGGCTTCATCCTGTTTAAAGTCGTTGAATGTGAAATTGGCACTCTCCTTACTAAAGTCTTTGAATTCGATATTGCCTTCATCCCATTTAATGTTCAATCTGGCATTACCTCCATACTGTTTAAATTCTTCGAATCTGATATTGTCTTCATCCTGTTGAATGTCATCAAATCTGACATCGCATTCACGCTGTTTAATATCCTTAAATCTGACAATGAGCTCGTGTGAACTACCTACTAAGACGCGTTTGATTATTTACACCGACCAAACTTTGACTGGGTCTTCAGCTTGTTTAATGTCATTTAATCTGCCATTGCCTCCATCCTCTTCAATGTCCTTAAGTCTGACATTGTCTTGTTCCTCTCTAATATCGTAAAATCTGACATTGCCTTCATATCCTGTTTAATGTGCGTAAATCTAACAATAATATTTAACTCTTTTGAATTAACTACTAATACCTGTTTCAATATCGACACCGACCAAGCTTTAACTCCATCTTCAGCTTGTTCAATGACGTTAAAACTGACATTTTATCATCCTGTTTAATTTCGTTAAATCTGAAATTCTAATCAGACTGTCTAAAGATGTTGAATATGTCAATGATAATTTATTGTGTAATTGAACTTTAAAAACATCTAGTGACTTTCAAAACACCCTGTATTTTATCTTAATATAATTTCGGTGTTGGATGCATATAAATACTGCTTGTCCTCTTAGTGTGCTGTAAAATGTTGTATTTTATCATGAAATTAAGTTTTCCGACGGGTTGTTTTGAAAGAAGGAAAATATATATGACGTAGTAAAACTAACAGACGTTTGAAATTAAAGTACAGCGGCAGATTTTGAGACATAAGCTACTATAGCCCTAATTCGTCTGTCTTGTAATAAGGTAAAAACTTGCTTTCGTCGTGTGGCACTGTGCTCTTATTGCTGTGACGTAAGAGGTATTCTAAATCAGAGGCGTGTCAGGCGAAACAAATTGTATAATCACGAATAGGCGTGTGCAATTGCCCGTGATGCTGGTAACACTACTAGCGACTGGGGTATAGTTACCGAAACAATCCTACCGCCATGTTTAACTTTAGGTCTCGGGCTTAAAATAAATTACACGTTTGCAACCCTATCGGACAAGTTAGGCAAACTTAGTAGCAAAGGAAATAACATATTTCTATGAATTTTTATTATTTTTATTTCCAGCAAACTAATTACCATTAAATAAATGACAAAAAAATATACCTATACAAGCTAAATTTCTATTATTTTTATTTTGGCCAAACTAAATAGAACAGTAACAGAATAAATAAAGTATTTCTATACAAGTTTAACTTTTTATTATTTTTGTTTCGAGCAAAGAAGTTAGGATTGTTAACGAGAAGAAATATATTTAAAAATTTAGATTATTATTATGTTTATTTCAATCAAACTAATTAGGATTGTAACAAGGAAATAACATATTTCTATACTATTTAAATTTGCATTATTTTTATTTTTTATTTCAAGCAAACTTATTTAGGATTGAAGTAAAAGGAAAAATATTTTTATAAATAAATTTCTTTGTATCTATTTTTATTTTCGTCAAACTAATTGTTATTGTAGCACAGGAAATAAAATATTTTACACTACTTAAAGTTATATTATTATATATATAATTTTTATTTATTTCGAGTAACTAATCAGGATAATAGTAAAGGAATAATATATTTTTATACAAGTTACAATTGTTTTATGTTTATTACCAGTAAATTATTTAGGATTGTAGCACAGGAAATAACATATTTCTAAAATAAGTTGAATTTTTAAAGTTATATGAGTTTTTTTTGTTTCCAGTACTCTAAATAAGATAATAGCAAAGGAAATATTATATTTCTATACAAGTTACTTTTATATATTTTTATTTCCAGCAAACTAATTAGGTTTGTATTGTCCAAATATATTCAAAACTCAGATTATATAAACTCATACAAGTAAACCTGTAATGTAATTTTGTTTGATTTTCATGCCAATTAAGTCTGATGTATTCCACATCTGAATTATTTATTCGACGTCAATGCTAACAGTTTAAATTCATCGACAGTGGTGGCTTCTGCCTTACCCTACGGTTTATTATGTTAAAGCAATTTATGGGTACTTGAAGGAGCTTCCAATAACCGATACGCCCGTCTGTACTTACCATGCACAGTGGTGGGTTCTGCCCTACATTACGGTTTAATATGTTAAATCAATTTAAGGGTAATAGGAAGTCATTCCTGTACTTATACGGCGGTCTGTCCTTTACAATGCAAAGTGGTGGGTTCTACCAAACCTTACAGTTTAAAATGTTAAAGCAATTTATGGAAACTTTCCGATAACAGATACGCCGGTCTGTACTTTACTAAGCAGTGTGGTGCATTCTGCCTTACGCTACGGGTTAAATTGTTAAAGCAATTTAAGGGTACTAGGACGTCTTTCCTATAACCTATACGCCGGGCTGTCCTTTACCATGCAAAGTGGTGAGTTCTGCCTAACAATACAGTTTAAAATGTTAAAGCAATTTATGGATACTCAACGATAACTGATTCGGTGGTCTGTACTTTCCCATGCACAGTGGCAAGATCTGCCTAATTCTACGGTTTAAAATGTTAATGCAATTAATAAAAACTTTGAGGTCTTTCCGATAACCGATACACCGGTCTGTACCTTCCCATGCACAGTGTAGGACTGCTTAACCCTACGGTTTAAAATGTTATTGCTTTTAATGGAAACGTGGTGGTCTTTCCGATAACCGATATGCCGGGATGTAGTTTCTCATGCACAGTGGTGGATTCTGCCTAACCCTACGGTTTAAAATGTTATTGCTTTTAATGGGAACGTGGTGGTCCTTCCGATAACCGATATGCCGGGATGTAGTTTCTCATGCACAGTGGTGGATTCTGCCTAACCCTACGGTTTAAAATGTTATTGCTTTTAATGGAAACGTGGTGGTCTTTCCGATAACCGATATGCCGGGATGTAGTTTCTCATGCACAGTGGTGGATTCTGTCTAACACTACGGTATAAAATATTATAGCAATTTAAGAGTGCTTTGAGGTCTTTTCGATAACTGATACGCCGGGATGTACTTTTCTATGCACAGTGGCGGATTCTGAAGAACCCTACGGTTTAAAATATTGTTAATGCAATTAATGGGAACTTGGAGGTCTTTCCCATAACCGATACACCGGTCTGTACCTTCCCATGCACAGTGTAGGACTCTGCTTAACCCTACGGTTTAAAATGTTATTGCTTTTAATGGAAACGTGGTGGTCTTTCCGATAACCGATATGCCGGGATGTAGTTTCTCATGCACAGTGGTGGATTCTGTCTAACACTACGGTATAAAATATTATAGCAATTTAAGAGTGCTTTGAGGTCTTTTCGATAACTGATACGCCAGGATGTGCTTTCCCATGCACAGTGGTGGATTCTGAAGAACCCTACGGTTTAAAGTAATGTTAATGCCATTAATGGGAACGTGGAGGTCTTTCCGATAACCGATACGCCGGTCTGTACCTTCCCATGCACAGTGTAGGACTCTGCTTAACCCTACGGTTTAAAATGTTATTGCTTTTAATGGGAATGTGGTGGTCTTTCCGATAACCGATATGCCGGGATGTAGTTTCTCATGCACAGTGGTGGATTCTGTCTAACACTACGGTATAAAATATTATAGCAATTTAAGAGTGCTTTGAAGTCTTTTCGATAAATGATACGCCGGGATGTACTTTCCCATGCACAGTAGTGGATTCTGAAAAACCCTACAGTTTAAAGTAATGTTAATGCCATTAATGGGAACTTGGAGGTCTTTCCGATAGCCGATGCGACAGTCTGTACTTTCCCATGCACAGTGGTGGATTCTGCCTAACCCTACGGATTAAAATGTTGATGCAATTAATGGCAACTTGAAGGTCTTTCTGATAACCGATACGCCGGTCTGTACTCTCCCATGCACAGTGGTGGATTCTATCCATCACTTTGGTTTAAAATATTATTATGGCAAATTTATTGCTACTTTGAGGTTTTCCGATCCCCGATACGCCGGTCTGTACTTTCCCATGCACAGTGGTGGTTTCTGCCCAACCATACGGTTTAAAATATTAATGCAATTAATGGGTGCTTGGAGGTCTTTCCGATAACCGATACCTCAGTATGTACTTTCCCATGTACAGTGGTGGATTATGCCCAACCCTACGGTTTAAAATATTAATGCAATTAATGGGTGCTTGGATGTATATCCGATAACCGATACGTTGGTATGTACTTTCCCATGCACAGTGGTGGTTTCTATCCAACCCTACGGTTTAAAATATTAATGCAATTAATGGGTGCTTGGAGGTCTTTCCGATAACCGATACCTCAGTATGTACTTTCCCATGTACAGTGGTGGATTATGCCCAACCCTACGGTTTAAAATATTAATGCAATTAATGGGTGCTTGGATGTATATCCGATAACCGATACGTTGGTATGTACTTTCCCATGCACAGTGGTGGTTTCTGCCCAACCATACCGTTTAAAATGTTAATGGAATTAATGGGTGCTTGGAGGTCTTTCCGATAACCGATACCTCAGTATGTACTTTCCCATGTACAGTGGTGGATTATGCCCAACCCTACGGTTTAAAATATTAATGCAATTAATGGGTGCTTGGATGTATTTCCGATAACCGATACGTTGGTATGTACTTTCCCATGCACAGTGGTGGTTTCTGCCCAACCATACAGTTTAAGATGTTAATGCAATTAATGGGTGCTTGGAGGTCTTTCCGATAACCGATACCTCAGTATGTACTTTCCCATGCACAGTGGTGGTTTCTGCCCAACCATACCGTTTAAAATGTTAATGCAATTAATGGGTGCTTGGAGCACTTTCCGATAACCGATACGCCGGTCTGTACTTTCCCATGCACAGTGGTGGGTTCTGCCCAACCATACCGTTTAAAATGTTAATGCAATTAATGGGTGCTTGGAACACTTTCCGATAACCGATACGCCGGTCTGTACTTTCCCATGCACAGTGGTGGATTCTGCCCAACCATACCGTTTAAAATGTTAATGCAATTAATGGGTGCTTGGAGCACTTTCCGATAGCCGATACGCCGGTCTGTACTTTCCCATGCACAGTGGTGGGTTCTGCCCAGCCATACCGTTTAAAATGTTAATGCAATTAATGGGAGCTTGGAGCACTTTCCGATAACCGATACGCCGGTCTGTACTTTCCCATGCACAGTGGTGGGTTCTGCCCAACCATACCGTTTAAAATGTTAATGCAATTAATGGGTGCTTGGAGCACTTTCCGATAACCGATACGCCCGTCTGTACTTTCCCATGCACAGTGGTGGGTTCTGCCCAACCATACCGTTTAAAATGTTAATGCAATTAATGGGTGCTTGGAGCACTTTCCGATAACCGATACGCCGGTCTGTACTTTCCCATGCACAGTGGTGGGTTCTGCCCAACCATACCGTTTAAAATGTTAATGCAATTAATGGGTGCTTGGAGCACTTTCCGATAACCGATACGCCGGTCTGTACTTTCCCATGCACAGTGGTGGGTTCTGCCCAACCATACCGTTTAAAATGTTAATGCAATTAATTTGTGCTTGGAGGTCTTTCCGGTTTCCGATACGTTGGTATGTACTTTCCCATGCACAGTGGTGGTTTCTGCCCAACCATACCGTTTAAAATATTAATGCAATTAATGGGTGCTTGGAGCACTTTCCGATAACCGATACGCCGGTCTGTACTTTCCCATGCACAGTGGTGGGTTCTGCCCAACCATACCGTTTAAAATGTTAATGCAATTAATTTGTGCTTGGAGGTCTTTCCGATAGCCGATATGCCGGTCTGTACTTTCCCATGCACAGTGGTGGGTTCTGCCCAACCATACCGTTTAAAATGTTAATACAATTAATTTGTGCTTGGAGGTCTTTCCGATAGCCGATACGTTGGTATGTACTTTCCCATGCACAGTGGTGGCTTCTGCCCAACCATACCGTTTAAAATGTTAATGCAATTAATGGGTGCTTGGAGCACTTTCCGATAACCGATATGCCGGTCTGTACTTTCCCATGCACAGTGGTGGGTTCTGCCCAACCATACCGTTTAAAATGTTAATGCAATTAATTTGTGCTTGGAGGTCTTTCCGATAGCCGATACGTTGGTATGTACTTTTCCATGTACAGTGGTGGATTTTGCCCAACCCTACGGTTTAAAATGTTATTGCAATTAATGGGTGCTTGGAGCACTTTCCGATACCCGATATGCCGGTCTGTACTTTCCCATGCACAGTGGTGGGTTCTGCCCAACCATACCGTTTAAAATGTTAATGCAATTAATTTGTGCTTGGAGGTCTTTCCGATAGCCGATACGTTGGTATGTACTTTCCCATGCACAGTGGTGGTTTCTGCCCAACCATACCGTTTAAAATGTTAATGCAATTAATGGGTGCTTGGAGCACTTTCCGATAACCGATATGCCGGTCTGTATTTTCCCATGCACAGTGGTGGGTTCTGCAAAACCATACCGTTTAAAATGTTAATGCAATTAATTTGTGCTTGGAGGTCTTTCCGATAGCCGATACGTTGGTATGTACTTTCCCATGCACAGTGGTGGTTTCTGCCCAACCATACCGTTTAAAATGTTAATGCAATTAATGGGTGCTTGGAGCCCTTTCCGATAACCGATACGCCGGTCTGTACTTTCCCATGCACAGTGGTGGGTTCTGCCCAACCATACCGTTTAAAATGTTAATGCAATTAATTTGTGCTTGGAGGTCTTTCCGATAACCGATACGCCGGTCTGTACTTTCCCATTCACAGTGGTGGGTTCTGCCCAACCATACCGTTTAAAATGTTAATGCAATTAATTTGTGCTTGGAGGTCTTTCCGATAGCCGATACGTTGGTATGTACTTTCCCATGCACAGTGGTGGTTTCTGCCCAATCATACCGTTTAAAATGTTAATGCAATTAATGGGTGCTTGGAGCACTTTCCGATAACCGATATGCCGGTCTGTACTTTCCCATGCACAGTGGTGGGTTCTGCCCAACCATACCGTTTAAAATGTTAATGCAATTAATTTGTGCATGGAGGTCTTTCCGATAGCCGATACGTTGGTATGTACTTTCCCATGCACAGTGGTGGTTTCTGCCCAACCATACCGTTTAAAATGTTAATGCAATTAATGGGTGCTTGGAGCACTTTCCGATAACCGATACGCCGGTCTGTACTTTCCCATGCACAGTGGTGGGTTCTGCCCAACCATACCGTTTAAAATGTTAATGCTATTAATTTGTGCTTGGAGGTCTTTCCGATTGCCGATACGTTGGTATGTACTTTCCCATGCACAGTGGTGGTTTCTGCCAAACCATACCGTTTAAAATGTTAATGCAATTAATGGGTGCTTGGAGGTCTTTCCGATAACCGATACCTCAGTATGTACATTCCCATGTACAGTGGTGGATTATGCCCAACCCTACGGTTTAAAATATTAATGCAATTAATGGGTGCTTGGATGTATTTCCGATAACCGATACGTTGGTATGTACTTTCCCATGCACAGTGGTGGTTTCTGCCCAACCATACCGTTTAAAATGTCAATGCAATTAATGGGTGCTTGGAGGTCTTTCCGATAGCCGATACCTCAGTATGTACTTTCCCATGTACAGTGGTTGATTATGCCCAACCTTACGGTTTAAAATATTAATGCAATTAATGGGTGCTTGGATGTATTTCCGATAACCGATACCTCAGTATGTACTTTCCCATGTACAGTGGTTGATT
>JBAIZL010000008.1:29149375-29287618 GCA_036971475.1 Prosapia bicincta | reverse complement strand
AAGCAAATATGTTTTACAATTATTGACTTTAGCTCACAATATGGGGGAAAATATCGATGGAAACACTGTTTACATAACATTAACGATAACTAATAGATTCTATACTGAATCTACAAAATTAGTTACGGAAGCAAATATGTTTTACAATTATTGCTTTAGCTCACAATATGGGGGAAAATATCGATGGAAACACTGTTTACATAACATTAACGATAACTAATAGATTCTATACTGAATCTACAAAATTAGTTACGGAAGCAAATATGTTTTACAATTATTGCTTTAGCTCACAATATGGGGGAAAATATCGATGGAAACACTGTTTACATAACATTAACGATAACTAATAGATTCTATACTGAATCTACAAAATTAGTAACGGAAGCAAATATGTTTTACAATTATTGCTTTAGCTCACAATATGGGGGAAAATATCGATGGAAACACTGTTTACATAACATTAACGATAACTAATAGATTCTATACTGAATCTACAAAATTAGTTACGGAAGCAAATATGTTTTACAATTATTGCTTTAGCTCACAATATGGGGGAAAATATCGATGGAAACACTGTTTACATAACATTAACGATAACTAATAGATTCTATACTGAATCTACAAAATTAGTTACGGAAGCAAATATGTTTTACAATTATTGCTTTAGCTCACAATATGGGGGAAAATATCGATGGAAACACTGTTTACATAACATTAACGATAACTAATAGATTCTATACTGAATCTACAAAATTAGTTACGGAAGCAAATATGTTTTACAATTATTGCTTTAGCTCACAATATGGGGGAAAATATCGATGGAAACACTGTTTACATAACATTAACGATAACTAATAGATTCTATACTGAATCTACAAAATTAGTTACGGAAGAAAATATGTTTTACAATTATTGCTTTAGCTCACAATATGGGGGAAAATATCGATGGAAACACTGTTTACATAACATTAACGATAACTAATAGATTCTATACTGAATCTACAAAATTAGTTACGGAAGCAAATATGTTTTACAATTATTGCTTTAGCTCACAATATGGGGGGAAAATATCGATGGAAACACTGTTTACATAACATTAACGATAACTAATAGATTCTATACTGAATCTACAAAATTAGTTACGGAAGCAAATATGTTTTACAATTATTGCTTTAGCTCACAATATGGGGGAAAATATCGATGGAAACACTGTTTACATAACATTAACGATAACTAATAGATTCTATACTGAATCTACAAAATTAGTTACGGAAGCAAATATGTTTTACAATTAATGCTTTAGCTCACAATATGGGGGGAAAATATCGATGGAAACACTGTTTACATAACATTAACGATAACTAATAGATTCTATACTGAATCTACAAAATTAGTAACGGAAGCAAATATGTTTTACAATTATTGCTTTAGCTCACAATATGGGGGAAAATATCGATGGAAACACTGCTTACATAACATTAACGATAACTAATAGATTCTATACTGAATCTACAAAATTAGTTACGGAAGAAAATATGTTTTACAACTATTGCTTTAGCTCACAATATGGGGGAAAATATCGATGGAAACACTGCTTACATAACATTAACGATAACTAATAGATTCTATACTGAATCTACAAAATTAGTTACGGAAGAAAATATGTTTTACAACTATTGCTTTAGCTCACAATATGGGGGAAAATATCGATGGAAACACTGCTTACATAACATTAACGATAACTAATAGATTCTATACTGAATCTACAAAATTAGTTACGGAAGAAAATATGTTTTACAATTATTGCTTTAGCTCACAATATGGGGGGAAAATATCGATGGAAACACTGTTTACATAACATTAATGATAACTAATAGATTCTATACTGAATCTACAAAATTAGTTACGGAAGAAAATACGTTTTACAATTATTGCTTTAGCTCACAATATGGGGGAAAATATCGATGGAAACACTGTTTACATAACATTAACGATAACTAATAGATTCTATACTGAATCTACAAAATTAGTTACGGAAGCAAATATGTTTTACAATTAATGCTTTAGCTCACAATATGGGGGGAAAATATCGATGGAAACACTGTTTACATAACATTAACGATAACTAATAGATTCTATACTGAATCTACAAAATTAGTTACGGAAGTAAATATGTTTTACAATTATTGCTTTAGCTCACAATATGGGGGAAAATATCGATGGAAACACTGCTTACATAACATTAACGATAACTAATAGATTCTATACTGAATCTACAAAATTAGTTACGGAAGAAAATATGTTTTACAACTATTGCTTTAGCTCACAATATGGGGGGAAAATATCGATGGAAACACTGTTTACATAACATAACGATAACTAATAGATTCTATACTGAATCTACAAAATTAGTTACGGAAGCAAATATGTTTTACAATTATTGCTTTAGTTCACAATATGGGGGAAAATATCGATGGAAACACTGTTTACATAACATTAACGATAACTAATAGATTCTATACTGAATCTACAAAATTAGTTACGGAAGCAAATATGTTTTACAATTATTGCTTTAGCTCACAATATGGGGGAAAATATCGATGGAAACACTGTTTACATAACATTAACGATAACTAATAGATTCTATACTGAATCTACAAAATTAGTTACGGAAGTAAATATGTTTTACAATTATTGCTTTAGCTCACAATATGGGGGAAAATATCGATGGAAACACTGTTTACATAACATTAACGATAACTAATAGATTCTATACTGAATCTACAAAATTAGTTACGGAAGCAAATATGTTTTACAATTATTGCTCTAGCTCACAATATGGGGGAAAATATCGATGGAAACACTGTTTACATAACATTAACGATAACTAATAGATTCTATACTGAATCTACAAAATTAGTTACGGAAGAAAATATGTTTTACAATTATTGCTTTAGCTCACAATATGGGGAAAAATATCGATGGAAACACTGTTTACATAACATTAATGATGACTAATAGATTCTATACTGAATCTACAAAATTAGTTACGGAAGCAAATATGTTTTACAATTATTGCTTTAGCTCACAATATGGGGAAAAATATCGATGGAAACACTGTTTACATAACATTAATGATGACTAATAGATTCTATACTGAATCTACAAAATTAGTTACGGAAGCAAATATGTTTTACAATTATTGCTTTAGCTCACAATATGGGGGAAAATATCGATGGAAACACTGTTTACATAACATTAATGATGACTAATAGATTCTATACTGAATCTACAAAATTAGTTACGGAAGCAAATATGTTTTACAATTATTGCTTTAGCTCACAATATGGGGGAAAATATCGATGGAAACACTGTTTACATAACATTAACGATAACTAATAGATTCTATACTGAATCTACAAAATTAGTTACGGAAGCAAATATGTTTTACAATTATTGCTTTAGCTCACAATATGGGGGAAAATATCGATGGAAACACTGTTTACATAACATTAACGATAACTAATAGATTCTATACTGAATCTACAAAATTAGTTACGGAAGTAAATATGTTTTACAATTATTGCTTTAGCTCACAATATGGGGGAAAATATCGATGGAAACACTGTTTACATAACATTAACGATAACTAATAGATTCTATACTGAATCTACAAAATTAGTTACGGTAGCAAATATGTTTTACAATTATTGCTTTAGCTCATAATATGGGGGAAAATATCGATGGAAACACTGTTTACATAACATTAACGATAACTAATAGATTCTATACTGAATCTACAAAATTAGTTACGGAAGCAAATATGTTTTACAATTATTGCTTTAGCTCATAATATGGGGGAAAATATCGATGGAAACACTGTTTACATAACATTAACGATAACTAATAGATTCTATACTGAATCTACAAAATTAGTTACGGAAGTAAATATGTTTTACAATTATTGCTTTAGCTCACAATATGGGGGAAAATATCGATGGAAACACTGTTTACATAACATTAACGATAACTAATAGATTCTATACTGAATCTACAAAATTAGTTACGGAAGTAAATATGTTTTACAATTATTGCTTTAGCTCACAATATGGGGGAAAATATCGATGGAAACACTGTTTACATAACATTAACGATAACTAATAGATTCTATACTGAATCTACAAAATTAGTTACGGAAGTAAATATGTTTTACAATTATTGCTTTAGCTCATAATATGGGGGAAAATATCGATGGAAACACTGTTTACATAACATTAACGATAACTAATAGATTCTATACTGAATCTACAAAATTAGTTACGGAAGTAAATATGTTTTACAATTATTGCTTTAGCTCACAATATGGGGGAAAATATCGATGGAAACACTGTTTACATAACATTAACGATAACTAATAGATTCTATACTGAATCTACAAAATTAGTTACGGTAGCAAATATGTTTTACAATTATTGCTTTAGCTCATAATATGGGGGAAAATATCGATGGAAACACTGTTTACATAACATTAACGATAACTAATAGATTCTATACTGAATCTACAAAATTAGTTACGGAAGCAAATATGTTTTACAATTATTGCTTTAGCTCATAATATGGGGGAAAATATCGATGGAAACACTGTTTACATAACATTAACGATAACTAATAGATTCTATACTGAATCTACAAAATTAGTTACGGAAGCAAATATGTTTTACAATTATTGCTCTAGCTCACAATATGGGGTGAAAATATCGATGGAAACACTGTTTACATAACATTAACGATAACTAATAGATTCTATACTGAATCTACAAAATTAGTTACGGAAGCAAATATGTTTTACAATTATTGCTTTAGCTCACAATATAGGGGGAAAATATCGATGGAAACACTGTTTACATAACATTAACGATAACTAATAGATTCTATACTGAATCTACAAAATTAGTTACGGAAGCAAATATGTTTTACAATTATTGCTTTAGCTCACAATATGGGGGGAAAATATCGATGGAAACACTGTTTACATAACATTAACGATAACTAATAGATTCTATACTGAATCTACAAAATTAGTTACGGAAGCAAATATGTTTTACAATTATTGCTTTAGCTCACAATATGGGGGGAAAATATCGATGGAAACACTGTTTACATAACATTAACGATAACTAATAGATTCTATACTGAATCTACAAAATTAGTTACGGAAGCAAATATGTTTTACAATTATTGCTTTAGCTCACAATATGGGGGAAAATATCGATGGAAACACTGTTTACATAACATTAACGATAACTAATAGATTCTATACTGAATCTACAAAATTAGTTACGGAAGCAAATATGTTTTACAATTATTGCTTTAGCTCACAATATGGGGGAAAATATCGATGGAAACACTGTTTACATAACATTAACGATAACTAATAGATTCTATACTGAATCTACAAAATTAGTTACGGAAGCAAATATGTTTTACAATTATTGCTTTAGCTCACAATATGGGGGAAAATATCGATGGAAACACTGTTTACATAACATTAACGATAACTAATAGATTCTATACTGAATCTACAAAATTAGTTACGGAAGCAAATATGTTTTACAATTATTGCTCTAGCTCACAATATGGGGTGAAAATATCGATGGAAACACTGTTTACATAACATTAACGATAACTAATAGATTCTATACTGAATCTACAAAATTAGTTACGGAAGTAAATATGTTTTACAATTATTGCTTTAGCTCACAATATAGGGGAAAATATCGATGGAAACACTGTTTACATAACATTAACGATAACTAATAGATTCTATACTGAATCTACAAAATTAGTTACGGAAGCAAATATGTTTTACAATTATTGCTTTAGCTCACAATATGGGGGAAAATATCGATGGAAACACTGTTTACATAACATTAACGATAACTAATAGATTCTATACTGAATCTACAAAATTAGTTACGGAAGCAAATATGTTTTACAATTATTGCTTTAGCTCACAATATGGGGGAAAATATCGATGGAAACACTGTTTACATAACATTAATGATGACTAATAGATTCTATACTGAATCTACAAAATTAGTTACGGAAGCAAATATGTTTTACAATTATTGCTTTAGCTCACAATATGGGGGAAAATATCGATGGAAACACTGTTTACATAACATTAACGATAACTAATAGATTCTATACTGAATCTACAAAATTAGTTACGGTAGCAAATATGTTTTACAATTATTGCTTTAGCTCACAATATGGGGGAAAATATCGATGGAAACACTGTTTACATAACATTAACGATAACTAATAGATTCTATACTGAATCTACAAAATTAGTTACGGAAGCAAATATGTTTTACAATTATTGCTTTAGCTCACAATATGGGGGAAAATATCGATGGAAACACTGTTTACATAACATTAACGATAACTAATAGATTCTATACTGAATCTACAAAATTAGTTACGGAAGCAAATATGTTTTACAATTATTGCTTTAGCTCACAATATGGGGGAAAATATCGATGGAAACACTGTTTACATAACATTAACGATAACTAATAGATTCTATACTGAATCTACAAAATTAGTTACGGAAGCAAATATGTTTTACAATTATTGCTTTAGCTCACAATATGGGGGAAAATATCGATGGAAACACTGTTTACATAACATTAACGATAACTAATAGATTCTATACTGAATCTACAAAATTAGTTACGGAAGAAAATATGTTTTACAATTATTGCTTTAGCTCACAATATGGGGGAAAATATCGATGGAAACACTGTTTACATAACATTAACGATAACTAATAGATTCTATACTGAATCTACAAAATTAGTTACGGAAGCAAATATGTTTTACAATTATTGCTTTAGCTCACAATATGGGGGGAAAATATCGATGGAAACACTGTTTACATAACATTAACGATAACTAATAGATTCTATACTGAATCTACAAAATTAGTTACGGAAGCAAATATGTTTTACAATTATTGCTTTAGCTCACAATATGGGGGAAAATATCGATGGAAACACTGTTTACATAACATTAACGATAACTAATAGATTCTATACTGAATCTACAAAATTAGTTACGGAAGCAAATATGTTTTACAATTAATGCTTTAGCTCACAATATGGGGGGAAAATATCGATGGAAACACTGTTTACATAACATTAACGATAACTAATAGATTCTATACTGAATCTACAAAATTAGTAACGGAAGCAAATATGTTTTACAATTATTGCTTTAGCTCACAATATGGGGGAAAATATCGATGGAAACACTGCTTACATAACATTAACGATAACTAATAGATTCTATACTGAATCTACAAAATTAGTTACGGAAGCAAATATGTTTTACAATTATTGCTTTAGCTCACAATATGGGGGGAAAATATCGATGGAAACACTGTTTACATAACATTAACGATAACTAATAGATTCTATACTGAATCTACAAAATTAGTAACGGAAGCAAATATGTTTTACAATTATTGCTTTAGCTCACAATATGGGGGAAAATATCGATGGAAACACTGCTTACATAACATTAACGATAACTAATAGATTCTATACTGAATCTACAAAATTAGTTACGGAAGCAAATATGTTTTACAACTATTGCTTTAGCTCACAATATGGGGGAAAATATCGATGGAAACACTGCTTACATAACATTAACGATAACTAATAGATTCTATACTGAATCTACAAAATTAGTTACGGAAGAAAATATGTTTTACAACTATTGCTTTAGCTCACAATATGGGGGGAAAATATCGATGGAAACACTGCTTACATAACATTAACGATAACTAATAGATTCTATACTGAATCTACAAAATTAGTTACGGAAGAAAATATGTTTTACAATTATTGCTTTAGCTCACAATATGGGGGGAAATATCGATGGAAACACTGTTTACATAACATTAATGATAACTAATAGATTCTATACTGAATCTACAAAATTAGTTACGGAAGAAAATACGTTTTACAATTATTGCTTTAGCTCACAATATGGGGGAAAATATCGATGGAAACACTGTTTACATAACATTAACGATAACTAATAGATTCTATACTGAATCTACAAAATTAGTTACGGAAGCAAATATGTTTTACAATTAATGCTTTAGCTCACAATATGGGGGGAAAATATCGATGGAAACACTGTTTACATAACATTAACGATAACTAATAGATTCTATACTGAATCTACAAAATTAGTTACGGAAGTAAATATGTTTTACAATTATTGCTTTAGCTCACAATATGGGGGAAAATATCGATGGAAACACTGCTTACATAACATTAACGATAACTAATAGATTCTATACTGAATCTACAAAATTAGTTACGGAAGAAAATATGTTTTACAACTATTGCTTTAGCTCACAATATGGGGGGAAAATATCGATGGAAACACTGTTTACATAACATAACGATAACTAATAGATTCTATACTGAATCTACAAAATTAGTTACGGAAGCAAATATGTTTTACAATTATTGCTTTAGTTCACAATATGGGGGAAAATATCGATGGAAACACTGTTTACATAACATTAACGATAACTAATAGATTCTATACTGAATCTACAAAATTAGTTACGGAAGCAAATATGTTTTACAATTATTGCTTTAGCTCACAATATGGGGGAAAATATCGATGGAAACACTGTTTACATAACATTAACGATAACTAATAGATTCTATACTGAATCTACAAAATTAGTTACGGAAGTAAATATGTTTTACAATTATTGCTTTAGCTCACAATATGGGGGAAAATATCGATGGAAACACTGTTTACATAACATTAACGATAACTAATAGATTCTATACTGAATCTACAAAATTAGTTACGGAAGCAAATATGTTTTACAATTATTGCTCTAGCTCACAATATGGGGGAAAATATCGATGGAAACACTGTTTACATAACATTAACGATAACTAATAGATTCTATACTGAATCTACAAAATTAGTTACGGAAGCAAATATGTTTTACAATTATTGCTTTAGCTCACAATATGGGGGAAAATATCGATGGAAACACTGTTTACATAACATTAACGATAACTAATAGATTCTATACTGAATCTACAAAATTAGTTACGGAAGCAAATATGTTTTACAATTATTGCTTTAGCTCACAATATGGGGGAAAATATCGATGGAAACACTGTTTACATAACATTAACGATAACTAATAGATTCTATACTGAATCTACAAAATTAGTTACGGAAGAAAATATGTTTTACAATTATTGCTTTAGCTCACAATATGGGGAAAAATATCGATGGAAACACTGTTTACATAACATTAATGATGACTAATAGATTCTATACTGAATCTACAAAATTAGTTACGGAAGCAAATATGTTTTACAATTATTGCTTTAGCTCACAATATGGGGGAAAATATCGATGGAAACACTGTTTACATAACATTAACGATAACTAATAGATTCTATACTGAATCTACAAAATTAGTTACGGAAGCAAATATGTTTTACAATTATTGCTTTAGCTCACAATATGGGGGAAAATATCGATGGAAACACTGTTTACATAACATTAACGATAACTAATAGATTCTATACTGAATCTACAAAATTAGTTACGGAAGTAAATATGTTTTACAATTATTGCTTTAGCTCACAATATGGGGGAAAATATCGATGGAAACACTGTTTACATAACATTAACGATAACTAATAGATTCTATACTGAATCTACAAAATTAGTTACGGTAGCAAATATGTTTTACAATTATTGCTTTAGCTCATAATATGGGGGAAAATATCGATGGAAACACTGTTTACATAACATTAACGATAACTAATAGATTCTATACTGAATCTACAAAATTAGTTACGGAAGCAAATATGTTTTACAATTATTGCTTTAGCTCATAATATGGGGGAAAATATCGATGGAAACACTGTTTACATAACATTAACGATAACTAATAGATTCTATACTGAATCTACAAAATTAGTTACGGAAGTAAATATGTTTTACAATTATTGCTTTAGCTCACAATATGGGGGAAAATATCGATGGAAACACTGTTTACATAACATTAACGATAACTAATAGATTCTATACTGAATCTACAAAATTAGTTACGGAAGTAAATATGTTTTACAATTATTGCTTTAGCTCACAATATGGGGGAAAATATCGATGGAAACACTGTTTACATAACATTAACGATAACTAATAGATTCTATACTGAATCTACAAAATTAGTTACGGAAGTAAATATGTTTTACAATTATTGCTTTAGCTCACAATATGGGGGAAAATATCGATGGAAACACTGTTTACATAACATTAACGATAACTAATAGATTCTATACTGAATCTACAAAATTAGTTACGGTAGCAAATATGTTTTACAATTATTGCTTTAGCTCATAATATGGGGGAAAATATCGATGGAAACACTGTTTACATAACATTAACGATAACTAATAGATTCTATACTGAATCTACAAAATTAGTTACGGAAGCAAATATGTTTTACAATTATTGCTTTAGCTCATAATATGGGGGAAAATATCGATGGAAACACTGTTTACATAACATTAACGATAACTAATAGATTCTATACTGAATCTACAAAATTAGTTACGGAAGCAAATATGTTTTACAATTATTGCTCTAGCTCACAATATGGGGTGAAAATATCGATGGAAACACTGTTTACATAACATTAACGATAACTAATAGATTCTATACTGAATCTACAAAATTAGTTACGGAAGAAAATATGTTTTACAATTATTGCTTTAGCTCACAATATGGGGGAAAATATCGATGGAAACACTGTTTACATAACATTAATGATGACTAATAGATTCTATACTGAATCTACAAATTTAGTTACGGAAGCAAATATGTTTTACAATTATTGCTTTAGCTCACAATATGGGGGGAAAATATCGATGGAAACACTGTTTACATAACATTAACGATAACTAATAGATTCTATACTGAATCTACAAAATTAGTTACGGAAGTAAATATGTTTTACAATTATTGCTTTAGCTCACAATATGGGGGGAAAATATCGATGGAAACACTGTTTACATAACATTAACGATAACTAATAGATTCTATACTGAATCTACAAAATTAGTTACGGAAGCAAATATGTTTTACAATTATTGCTTTAGCTCACAATATGGGGGAAAATATCGATGGAAACACTGTTTACATAACATTAACGATAACTAATAGATTCTATACTGAATCTACAAAATTAGTTACGGAAGCAAATATGTTTTACAATTATTGCTTTAGCTCACAATATGGGGGAAAATATCGATGGAAACACTGTTTACATAACATTAACGATAACTAATAGATTCTATACTGAATCTACAAAATTAGTTACGGAAGCAAATATGTTTTACAATTATTGCTTTAGCTCACAATATGGGGGAAAATATCGATGGAAACACTGTTTACATAACATTAACGATAACAAATAGATTCTATACTGAATCTACAAAATTAGTTACGGAAGCAAATATGTTTTACAATTATTGCTTTAGCTCACAATATGGGGGAAAATATCGATGGAAACACTGTTTACATAACATTAACGATAACTAATAGATTCTATACTGAATCTACAAAATTAGTTACGGAAGAAAATATGTTTTACAATTATTGCTCTAGCTCACAATATGGGGGAAAATATCGATGGAAACACTATTTACATAACATTAACGATAACTAATAGATTCTATACTGAATCTACAAAATTAGTTACGGAAGAAAATACGTTTTACAATTATTGCTTTAGCTCACAATATGGGGGAAAATATCGATGGAAACACTGTTTACATAACATTAACGATAACTAATAGATTCTATACTGAATCTACAAAATTAGTTACGGAAGAAAATACGTTTTACAATTATTGCTTTAGCTCACAATATGGGGGAAAATATCGATGGAAACACTGTTTACATAACATTAACGATAACTAATAGATTCTATACTGAATCTACAAAATTAGTTACGGAAGAAAATACGTTTTACAATTATTGCTTTAGCTCACAATATGGGGGAAAATATCGATGGAAACACTGTTTACATAACATTAACGATAACTAATAGATTCTATACTGAATCTACAAAATTAGTTACGGAAGAAAATACGTTTTACAATTATTGCTTTAGCTCACAATATGGGGGAAAATATCGATGGAAACACTGTTTACATAACATTAACGATAACTAATAGATTCTATACTGAATCTACAAAATTAGTTACGGAAGAAAATATGTTTTACAATTATTGCTTTAGCTCACAATATGGGGGAAAATATCGATGGAAACACTGTTTACATAACATTAACGATAACTAATAGATTCTATACTGAATCTACAAAATTAGTTACGGAAGAAAATATGTTTTACAATTATTGCTCTAGCTCACAATATGGGGGAAAATATCGATGGAAACACTATTTACATAACATTAACGATAACTAATAGATTCTATACTGAATCTACAAAATTAGTTACGGAAGAAAATACGTTTTACAATTATTGCTTTAGCTCACAATATGGGGGAAAATATCGATGGAAACACTATTTACATAACATTAACGATAACTAATAGATTCTATACTGAATCTACAAAATTAGTTACGGAAGCAAATATGTTTTACAATTATTGCTTTAGCTCACAATATGGGGGGAAAATATCGATGGAAACACTGTTTACATAACATTAACGATAACTAATAGATTCTATACTGAATCTACAAAATTAGTTACGGAAGTAAATATGTTTTACAATTATTGCTTTAGCTCACAATATGGGGGAAAATATCGATGGAAACACTGTTTACATAACATTAACGATAACTAATAGATTCTATACTGAATCTACAAAATTAGTTACGGAAGCAAATATGTTTTACAATTATTGCTCTAGCTCACAATATGGGGTGAAAATATCGATGGAAACACTGTTTACATAACATTAACGATAACTAATAGATTCTATACTGAATCTACAAAATTAGTTACGGAAGCAAATATGTTTTACAATTATTGCTTTAGCTCACAATATGGGGGGAAAATATCGATGGAAACACTGTTTACATAACATTAACGATAACGAGTAGATTCTATACTGAATCTACAAAATTAGTTACGGAAGTAAATATGTTTTACAATTATTGCTTTAGCTCACAATATGGGGGGAAAATATCGATGGAAACACTGTTTACATAACATTAACGATAACTAATAGATTCTATACTGAATCTACAAAATTAGTTACGGAAGCAAATATGTTTTACAATTATTGCTTTAGCTCACAATATGGGGGGAAAATATCGATGGAAACACTGTTTACATAACATTAACGATAACGAGTAGATTCTATACTGAATCTACAAAATTAGTTACGGAAGTAAATATGTTTTACAATTATTGCTTTAGCTCACAATATGGGGGGAAAATATCGATGGAAACACTGTTTACATAACATTAACGATAACTAATAGCTTCTATACTGAATCTACAAAATTAGTTACGGAAGTAAATATGTTTTACAATTATTGCTTTAGCTCCAATATGGGGGGAAAATATCGATGGAAACACTGTTTACATAACATTAACGATAACTAATAGATTCTATACTGAATCTACAAAATTAGTTACGGAAGCAAATATGTTTTACAATTATTGCTTTAGCTCCAATATGGGGGGAAAATATCGATGGAAACACTGTTTACATAACATTAACGATAACTAATAGATTCTATACTGAATCTACAAAATTAGTTACGGAAGCAAATATGTTTTACAATTATTGCTTTAGCTCACAATATTGGGGGAAAATATCGATGGAAACACTGTTTACATAACATTAACGATAACTAATAGATTCTATACTGAATCTACAAAATTAGTTACGGAAGCAAATATGTTTTACAATTATTGCTTTAGCTCACAATATGGGGGGAAAATATCGATGGAAACACTGTTTACATAACATTAACGATAACTAATAGATTCTATACTGAATCTACAAAATTAGTTACGGAAGCAAATATGTTTTACAATTATTGCTTTAGCTCACAATATGGGGGGAAAATATCGATGGAAACACTGTTTACATAACATTAACGATAACTAATAGATTCTATACTGAATCTACAAAATTAGTTACGGAAGCAAATATGTTTTACAATTATTGCTTTAGCTCACAATATGGGGGAAAATATCGATGGAAACACTGTTTACATAACATTAACGATAACTAATAGATTCTATACTGAATCTACAAAATTAGTTACGGAAGCAAATATGTTTTACAATTATTGCTTTAGCTCACAATATGGGGGAAAATATCGATGGAAACACTGTTTACATAACATTAACGATAACTAATAGATTCTATACTGAATCTACAAAATTAGTTACGGAAGCAAATATGTTTTACAATTATTGCTTTAGCTCACAATATGGGGGGAAAATATCGATGGAAACACTGTTTACATAACATTAACGATAACTAATAGATTCTATACTGAATCTACAAAACTAGTTACGGAAGCAAATATGTTTTACAATTATTGCTTTAGCTCACAATATGGGGGAAAATATCGATGGAAACACTGTTTACATAACATTAACGATAACTAATAGATTCTATACTGAATCTACAAAATTAGTTACGGAAGCAAATATGTTTTACAATTATTGCTTTAGCTCACAATATGGGGGAAAATATCGATGGAAACACTGTTTACATAACATTAACGATAACTAATAGATTCTATACTGAATCTACAAAATTAGTTACGGAAGCAAATATGTTTTACAATTATTGCTTTAGCTCACAATATGGGGGGAAAATATCGATGGAAACACTGTTTACATAACATTAACGATAACTAATAGATTCTATACTGAATCTACAAAATTAGTTACGGAAGTAAATATGTTTTACAATTATTGCTTTAGCTCACAATATGGGGGGAAAATATCGATGGAAACACTGTTTACATAACATTAACGATAACTAATAGATTCTATACTGAATCTACAAAATTAGTTACGGAAGTAAATATGTTTTACAATTATTGCTTTAGCTCACAATATGGGGGGAAAATATCGATGGAAACACTGTTTACATAACATTAACGATAACTAATAGCTTCTATACTGAATCTACAAAATTAGTTACGGAAGCAAATATGTTTTACAATTATTGCTTTAGCTCACAATATGGGGGAAAATATCGATGGAAACACTGTTTACATAACATTAACGATAACTAATAGATTCTATACTGAATCTACAAAATTAGTTACGGAAGCAAATATGTTTTACAATTATTGCTTTAGCTCACAATATGGGGGGAAAATATCGATGGAAACACTGTTTACATAACATTAACGATAACTAATAGATTCTATACTGAATCTACAAAATTAGTTACGGAAGTAAATATGTTTTACAATTATTGCTTTAGCTCACAATATGGGGGGAAAATATCAATGGAAACACTGTTTACATAACATTAACGATAACTAATAGATTCTATACTGAATCTACAAAATTAGTTACGGAAGTAAATATGTTTTACAATTATTGCTTTAGCTCACAATATGGGGGAAAATATCGATGGAAACACTGTTTACATAACATTAACGATAACTAATAGATTCTATACTGAATCTACAAAATTAGTTACGGAAGCAAATATGTTTTACAATTATTGCTTTAGCTCACAATATGGGGGAAAATATCGATGGAAACACTGCTTACATAACATTAACGATAACTAATAGATTCTATACTGAATCTACAAAATTAGTTACGGAAGCAAATATGTTTTACAATTATTGCTTTAGCTCACAATATGGGGGAAAATATCGATGGAAACACTGTTTACATAACATTAACGATAACTAATAGATTCTATACTGAATCTACAAAATTAGTTACGGAAGCAAATATGTTTTACAATTATTGCTTTAGCTCACAATATGGGGGGAAAATATCGATGGAAACACTGTTTACATAACATTAACGATAACTAATAGATTCTATACTGAATCTACAAAATTAGTTACGGAAGCAAATATGTTTTACAATTATTGCTTTAGCTCACAATATGGGGGAAAATATCGATGGAAACACTGTTTACATAACATTAACGATAACTAATAGATTCTATACTGAATCTACAAAATTAGTTACGGAAGCAAATATGTTTTACAATTATTGCTTTAGCTCACAATATGGGGGAAAATATCGATGGAAACACTGTTTACATAACATTAACGATAACTAATAGATTCTATACTGAATCTACAAAATTAGTTACGGAAGCAAATATGTTTTACAATTATTGCTTTAGCTCACAATATGGGGGAAAATATCAATGGAAACACTGTTTACATAACATTAACGATAACTAATAGATTCTATACTGAATCTACAAAATTAGTTACGGAAGTAAATATGTTTTACAATTATTGCTTTAGCTCACAATATGGGGGGAAAATATCAATGGAAACACTGTTTACATAACATTAACGATAACTAATAGATTCTATACTGAATCTACAAAATTAGTTACGGAAGCAAATATGTTTTACAATTATTGCTTTAGCTCACAATATGGGGGAAAATATCGATGGAAACACTGTTTACATAACATTAACGATAACTAATAGATTCTATACTGAATCTACAAAATTAGTTACGGAAGCAAATATGTTTTACAATTATTGCTTTAGCTCACAATATGGGGGAAAATATCGATGGAAACACTGCTTACATAACATTAACATTAACTAATAGATTCTATACTGAATCTACAAAATTAGTTACGGAAGCAAATATGTTTTACAATTATTGCTTTAGCTCACAATATGGGGGAAAATATCGATGGAAACACTGTTTACATAACATTAACGATAACTAATAGATTCTATACTGAATCTACAAAATTAGTTACGGAAGCAAATATGTTTTACAATTATTGCTTTAGCTCACAATATGGGGGAAAATATCGATGGAAACACTGTTTACATAACATTAACGATAACTAATAGATTCTATACTGAATCTACAAAATTAGTTACGGAAGCAAATATGTTTTACAATTATTGCTTTAGCTCACAATATGGGGGAAAATATCGATGGAAACACTGTTTACATAACATTAACGATAACTAATAGATTCTATACTGAATCTACAAAATTAGTTACGGAAGAAAATATGTTTTACAATTATTGCTTTAGCTCACAATATGGGGGAAAATATCGATGGAAACACTGTTTACATAACATTAACGATAACTAATAGATTCTATACTGAATCTACAAAATTAGTTACGGAAGCAAATATGTTTTACAATTATTGCTTTAGCTCACAATATGGGGGAAAATATCGATGGAAACACTGTTTACATAACATTAACGATAACTAATAGATTCTATACTGAATCTACAAAATTAGTTACGGAAGCAAATATGTTTTACAATTATTGCTTTAGCTCACAATATGGGGGAAAATATCGATGGAAACACTGTTTACATAACATTAACGATAACTAATAGATTCTATACTGAATCTACAAAATTAGTTACGGAAGCAAATATGTTTTACAATTATTGCTTTAGCTCACAATATGGGGGAAAATATCGATGGAAACACTGTTTACATAACATTAACGATAACTAATAGATTCTATACTGAATCTACAAAATTAGTTACGGAAGCAAATATGTTTTACAATTATTGCTTTAGCTCACAATATGGGGGAAAATATCAATGGAAACACTGTTTACATAACATTAACGATAACGAGTAGATTCTATACTGAATCTACAAAATTAGTTACGGAAGCAAATATGTTTTACAATTACATCAGCATAGTCTAGGCATTAAATTGTTTAGGACATTAAATAACCGTTAATAAAACATCTGTGTTTAATAATTTTACGTATATTTCAAGCTTATAAAATGTATAGTATTTTATAGAATTAATATCAATCAAAATTTATAAGGAAAGAAAAGTTCTCTAAATTTCAAACTGTATTAGATATTTTCATGTGGTAATTACTTTAATTGAAAAATAGATATTATAAAATAATTATCTAATAAAATATTTTTACAAAATTAAATCATATGTGCTACCTATATTTAATATATATATATATATATGTATATAAATAGAGTGTAAACTAATAGTAGGAATTGAAAATATACCTAGAAGTATTCGTGTAAATTATTTTATGCTGTAATTTAATTAATTAAATACGTTCGCTTTAATACAATACGTTAACATGTATTGTGTATTAGAAGCAACATGTACACGTTACAGCTGTTTGTCAAGACCGTTACACAAGTCTGCAAACCCTTGTAAAGACATCAAAACACTCTATTATACACTAAAAGCACAGAGAAAGCGGTTATTACTCAAAACCACACGGAAATAAATTACTGTGCCCTAAGATGTTATGCCACATGTCTACACCCAAGGGTTTACTTGTTAGCAAGCAGATAATTGCAGCTTGTTTTAAACTGTTTGAGCGAGAGAGTTAGAAGAAGGCTCCGCTCAATCCTCTTACAAGGAACTGTATGAATCTATAGAAAGTAGGCCTATACTAATTGCTTCTATTAGTTCACTCCCTCCTTACGCAGGCTATAACTTGTAGAAATTGTCAACATTTTATAAAATACTTTTTATCAGCCATCCTAGTTGAAATACGTTTTTTTAAAGTTTAAGGGGTTATACTTGATTTTAATACAGTGCTTTCTAATAATAATTCATTATTTAATTAAATGAATTAATTTTAGTTTTATATGGGGAGGGGGGGGACGTTTCCCAAAAGGGGCAAGGTAAGTAATATATTTATTTCGTCCCACTTGGCTTACATATGATTTCATAAAACAGCTGATTTAATGTTATATATTATGTGCTGTAACAGTTGTTTTAACGCATAGGTTAAATTAAATTATTTATATTAAATGTAGTTATTTAATAAATAAAAAGTAAGTAGAATATTTTTGTTTACCAAAGTAGGAGCTGACATTAAAACATCATTATTTATATTACTTGTTTTCCCCTTGTATTGTGCACTTTGTTTGTACCTACCCGAGTCACGCCAAATAAGATTAACCTTTACTCCGAGAACTTTAGCCTTACTTCCTTAGCAATTCGCTACCTTAATTTAAAGCGATTTTCATACCCTTTTTAAAACTTTGGACTGAAAATTAAAGCTGTAAATTAGGGTTGGGCCGATTACTAAAATTTTCGATTCCGATTCCAATCTCGATTCTAAAACGTTTCTTCTGATTCACGTTTGTTTCTAGTTATATAGGCCCACATGATATTCTGTAATGATGGTTTTAGTTAACATGCTTGTCCTATGTAGAAGCCTTTTAAAGGCTCCGTAGGTTACACAAAGCGTTCAACCTTGACTTATGAATAGGAACTGGAAACATTATAGCAGCAACATATCGGACAAATGTATTGATTTATTTTGAATTACAAATGTAAACTTTAGTTCACAATTACAATATAACTTCACTAATATGAATTTCAGTTCGTATAACTGGAGAAATTGGAACTAGATTTTATTTGTGTTTAGTTTTGACATCTATAAAGTAGAGACGGAGAGAGAGATTCCGTCCGAGATTTCTCTCAGCAGACAGAGACGAGGGGTGACATACGAACGGACCACAAATGCTTCCGATCGTCTTTGTTGTTGCATCACAAATAATAATAATATTTTCTTTAACTCAAATAGGCATTTGCTTTAATAGTTTAATTTATTCAAAGCAACTAAAACATCAATAATATATACTTGACGGTAAATTATTTTCCCTATAACTTACACCCCACACGTGTTTTTACAGCTAAAATAACAAGATTCGGAATCGGCTCTTTATCAATGGAGAATCCAGCATCGATGATTCCTGAAATCGAGAGACGGAATCGGCCCATTTCTACTCTAAACCATAATGAGTAACAACAGAGAAAACCTGTTTTAAAACGTTTTAACAATGTTTAGCGTTTTCAGATTAACTTAAAGTAGATCAGATTTAAAGTGTAAACCTTCTTGAAAAATTATCAATTTTTCATGAAATGCTTGAGATTGTAACGCAAAAACCACCGACAAAAGGCTTATCCTACAATCTATTCTGTTGCTTCTGAACCTACTGTTGATTTATGAAGCATTTCCTAGGCCCAATCCTTGAAACGTTGTTTAAACATTAATTTTATCTGAGAGATAAAAGCTTCCTTGTATAAAGGGTTAACAGAATGAAAAGAATATTTTAAACAAATATAACGCTCCGCGCATGTCGTTAAGTCGGATAGAGGGGGTCGGATATAGGAGGTGTGTGTATATAATGAGGGTCGCTCTCGGTAAAAAAACTATCCCCGTACGGCTATCTTGATCCAAAACCTTTAATTTTTTACCTAACAAACATCCCTGGATTCGGCATGCTTAATGTTCTTTCACCTCTATCAAGCAACAAATGAAAACAACAGAAACGTTAAGGAAGTATTATCGCGTCCAACCTAAATAGGGAACATCAATAAAAAAGAAGCTTTTAATTAAACATAGTATGATCATAAACAGACGATGAGTAAAACCCGTTAACGGCTAGCTGATTGTAGAAGTTCCTTTAATATGTTTCAATCTTTATAATACAACGTACTTTACAATACAAATTCAATTAATACTTTTATAAAACTTAACTCATTGCAATTACTACCTAATATACTATTGATGATGCCAGTTGGCTTTTTATTAAAAGCGAAATCGATTTTGACGAACACCTGATTTATCGACATTTATTATTAGAGATGCAGAATAAATCTTATCTGTGTCATGTAGTATCGTCACAGTTTATAATACTTTCAGTTCTTACTTACCTTCATCAAGTACGTTTTTTCAAAAATTTACAAAAGAATAGTTGTAACATTAAATAATAACGTAATTTAATAACAAATTTTGCTACTTTAAGGATTAAGTAGACCCTATAAAATGTTTGAAGAAAGTGGATCCAGGCCTAAAATTGTAAATGGTCTACATTTTTATAAACTACATAAATATATTTATGAATTTTTAAATTGTTCTCCTTCCCCTTCTTCTCTTTTCACCCCCTCTTTCTCTCTCTCTCTCTCTTGTGTGTGTGTGTGTGTGTGTGTGTACATATGTATGTATATTATAAACACAATGTTTGAAACCTTTCACGAAATACAGTGTTATTAAACCTTTGGATACCTATTTATAGTCTAAAAAGTACTTACTAAACATAAATATTCCTTGGAATGAAAGTCATTTTAGTGAACTAAGAGCAAAATACTTGACACACATCTCGAAGCACCTCCAAATAAACCAACAGGAAGAGTAAAAACATTCCGCCAAGTAACAAATAATATAAAGAGAAATGTTTTATAGTAAATTCCTACTTAGGTCATCAAAGAAAAAATTTATTTTAGTTACTTTTTATTAAATTATTATAATTAATATAAAGAAAGTAACATAACCTATGCGTTAAAACAGCAGTTCCACCACATAACCTATAACATAAAATCAAATGTTTTATGAAATCAAATGCTTTCACTTATTTTAAGCCCAGTGGGATGAAATAACTATATTGCATTTCTTGCCCCTTTTGTGAAAAGTTTTTTTCGCCATGTAAAACAAAAGTTAATTTATTAAAACTAATTATCGAACTCATGTTTGAAAAAACTAAATTAACTGAATTTGAAAAAAACTAAATAGCCTATATATATTGTAATCCTTGGACAACATTCTTTTTCTTTGAATATATATATATATATATATATATATATATATATATATATATAAATACTTTAATATGTATTCTTGTGTATTGATAAAGAAAAAATACAATTTTCAAATAATTTAAACAAGAATAATTTAATTAAACAAGAATAATTTATATTAGTATGGTTGATATTAAATTTCTAGTATTCCTGAGGATGTTGGTACTGTTTGCCAACGAAAAGCTTTGAATTGTAAATTCAATAAATCATTCGTGTATTTGAAAATTGTTTTATTTCTTTATACATATATATCAAACCAAGCGTCCAGAGACTATACAAAAATGTTGTGTGCATAAAACAATGTAAAGTTAAAACATTGGATGTGCTCTAGTGCCCCGGTGTAAAACAGTAGCTAAAGGCATCCTGTTCACCCCAACAAGAACAGATGTTTTCAGGTGGAAGATTAAGGATATAACCATCTCTCAAATGACTTAGCAATAAACTATACCGTATAATTATGGGTTTTAACCCCAGCTGAGAATAAATGGCCCTACCATGTGCCACGCGAATAGGATGGACTACATGATCATTAATCAGATTTAAGCGTTTCCAAAAACATAGATTTTATAGCCTTGAAACTATTGTGTACGTGATTTAGTTCTGTCCACTAACCGCTTGATCGTTTCCCCTTCAAATCCGACGATCGATATTTATATACAAGCGTGAAAGCCGTTTGCAGGTACATTCTTCGAAGGATCAGTATTTATGTTTTATTTCAAAACTTGTTTGCTTTTCTTAAAAACATAAAAATTATAACAATGAGAAATATTAAACAATAATATAATAAAATGGGCTTGGTAGTGTTGGAAATAATAATAAAATATGGCGAGATTTAAATTTTAAGTCATGCTAAAAGGTTCGAATTGTTTGGCTCTGAATACACACATATACTGGGAAACACATCTGATGATTCTATCTATCTATCTATTTCTATCTACCTATATCCATATATCTATCTATCTTTCTATCCGTCTAACTATTTATGTATCTATTCTTCTATCTATCTATTTATCTTTCTCTTTCTATGTATCTAACTATATTTCTATCTATCTATCTAACTATCTATTTATACACACACACACACACACACACACACATACATATATATATATATATATATATATATATATATATATATATATATATATATATATATAGATAGATATATAGATAAATATAGATATATACCTAAATCTATATTTATGATATATTTATCTAACAAACTAATTATCTATCTATTTCCATCTGCATCACCATCTATCTATCTATCTACCTATCTATCTATCAATCCATCCATCTATCTATCTATCTATCTATTTATCTATCTATCTATCTGTCTGTCTATCTATCTATCTATCTATTTATCTATCTCTCATCTATCTATCTTTCTATCTATCTAACTATCTATTTATCTATCTGTTTTTCTATCTAACCAACTACCTATCTGTCTATCTATCAAAATGTCTTATTATCATATATCTATCTAACTATCTAGTTATTTATCTATTTTCATCAACAAAACCATCTATCCATCTATCTAAAACTCTATTTATCATATATCTATCTGTCTATCTTTCTATCTAACTACCTTTCTATCTATCGATCTATCTATCTAAATCTATTAATCTATCTATCTATCTATATCTCTATTTATCATATATCTATCTTTCTATCTTTCTATCTAACTACCTTTCTATCTATCTATCTATCTAAATCTATTAATCTATCTATCTTTTTAAATCTTTATTTATCATATACAGTATATCTATCTAACTTACTAATTATTTATCGATTTCCATCTACATAATTACCTATCTATCTATCTATCATCTGTCTATCTCTTTTTTTATTATTCTAACTATATATTTAACTATCTAAATCTCTATTTATCATATATCTATCGATTTCCGATGCATTATCATCTATCTATCTATCTATCTATCTATCTATTTATCATATTTATATTAAATAAAACAACCTCTTACCACAAATTCAACAATTTTTATTTTAACCTTATGTACATTTCGAATACAAAGTAATCATCTTCAGAGGTATTTTACAAATGACTGTCATTTGTAGTGAAATAAATCAGTAGTCATTTGTAGACCTCTGAAGATGATTACTTTGTAATCGAAATGTACATAATTTTAAAATAAAAATTGTTGAATTTGTGGTAAGAGGTTGTTTTATTTTACATAAACATTTACGCCACAGTTGCTTCGAGTTGTTATCAACATGACTTCTCGGTCAAAAGAGCATAATAAGTTTCAAACACTAAAAGTCAAGTTATTACTAGCGGATATTCACTTCCTTAAGATGTGTAAAAAGAGAAGTTTGACTCCGAAATTTTTAGAAGGAATATTCGTAAAAGTTTAAAATTATAGAAGGGATAAAGTTTTACGATTCGCAAAGAATAAATGGTTAGATTTGGAAATTAAATATCTTTATTGTAAATTAAGTGAAGTTGAACTGGAATTATATAAGTTACATTTAAAGTTAGCAAATGAATGTAGAAAAAAGAATTGGGTTGAATTTTACAATAAAGTTGTCATAGTTAATGAGTATAAATATATTAATAAAACTGAAAAATTAGAAAGAAAATTAAACGAGTTAGGTAAAAATAATTTTGGTACAAGTATTAAACCTAACCTAAAATATGACGTAGATTTTGTCAGGAATGAAATTAACATAAAATTTACATTGTTGGAATTAGAAGTATTAAGTAAAGGATTGAAATATTCATTCCAAAAAAATAGTAGGAACACCATGAAGAGATAGTAGGAAATATTGAGAGTGGTATAACTTCTTTAAAAGAGACGGATAAGAATTACGTCAGGAAAGTTTGCCAAATGAAAATTGAAGAAAACCTCAGATTACAGAAGAACGAAGCTAGGATTAACCAGGAATTGAAGTTTGTAAAAAGTTTAAGAGCTCAAGATTGCTATTATTTAAAAGCGGATAAGAGTAATACAATTGTAATAATAAGTAAAAATGATTATGATGATAGGGTAAATAATTTGTTAAAAGATGAGATTTTTGTAAAATTAAGAAATAACCCACTGAATAAATTTGTAAAAGAAACGGTAACTGTTATTAAAAATTGTACTTTAGTGATTCCGGAAAATGAAATATATAAATTGAAGGTCCCAAATCCTGTTTTGCCAAAGTTGTATTGTCTTCCGAAAATACATAAACAAGGTAATTTGGTGAGACCAATTGTCTCAGGAATTGATTCACCAACTTATCTTCTATCAAAATGGTTGACAATAACTTTTGAAAATTTAAAATTTAATACAAATTCATGATCAGTAAAAAATACGAGAGAATTTATAGCAAAAATACAAAATATAATATTAACAAAAGTTGAGACTTTGGTATCATTTGATGTTTGTTCTTTATTTCCTAGTATACCGTTGAACGAAACTTTAATTTTGTTGGAAGAATTATTAACTAAAAATAAAATTGATAATGATAAAGTACTATCTATCTATCATCTATCTATCTATCTATCTATCATTTGTCTATCTATTTTTCTATCTATCTAACTATTTATCTTTCTATCTATCTAGCTGTCTATTTATCTATGTCTCTTTCTAACTATTTATCGAAATAAATAACTTTATATCTATTTCCATCTACATAACCATTTATTCTTTGCGAATCGTAAAACTTTATCCCTTCTATAATTTTAAACTTTTATCACTTTTCCTTCTATAAATTTCGGAGTCAAACTTCTCTTTTTACACATCTTAAGGAAGTGAATATCCGCTAGTAATAACTTGACTTTTAGTGTTTGAAACTTATTATGCTCTTTTGACCGAGAAGTCACGTTGATAACAACTCGAAGCAACTTTAGCGTAAATGTTTATGTAAAATAAAACAACATCTTACCACAAATTCAACAATTTTTATTTTAAAATTATGTACATTTCGATTACAAAGTAATTATCTTCAGAGGTCTACAAATGACTACTGATTTACTTCACTACAAACGACAGTAATTTGTAAAATACCTCTGAAGATGATTACTTTGTAATCGAAATGTACATAAGGTTAAAATAAAAATTGTTGAATTTGTGGTAAGAGGTTGTTTTATTTAATATAAATATGATAAATAGATAGACAGACAGACAGATAGATAGATAGATAGATAGATAGATAGATAGATAGATTGATAGATAGATGATAATGCATCGGAAATCGATAGATATATGATAAATAGAGATTTAGATAGTTAAATATATAGTTAGAATAATAAAAAAATAGATAGATAGATAGATAGATAGATAGATAGATAGATAGATAGATAGGTAATTATGTAGATGGAAATCGATAAATAATTACTAAGTTAGATAGATATACTGTATATGATAAATAAAGATTTAAAAAGATAGATAGATTAATAGATTTAGATAGATAGATAGATAGAAAGGTCGTTAGATAGAAAGATAGACATATATATATATATATATATATATATATATATATATATATATATGATAAATAGAGATTTAGATAGATAGATAGATCAATAGATTTAGATAGATAGATAGATAGAAAGGTAGTTAGATAGAAAGATAGACAAATAGAAATAGATAAGTTAGTTATTCCACCTTCACAAATATATTAATCAGAATAATAACCTCCTTCAAAAAAACGTATGCTCATCAAACACTTATAAAACGATAGTTATTTTATAGATTAGGCGAGGGAGGGAAAGTTAGTTATTCCACCTTCACAAATATATTAATCAGAATAATAACCTCCTTCAAAATAACGTATGCTCATCAAACACTTATAAAACGATAGTTATTTTATAGATTAGGCGAGGGAGGGAAAGTTAGTTATTCCACCTTCACAAATATGTTAATCAGAATATTAACCTCCTTCAAAATAACGCATGCTCATCAAACACTTATAAAGCCATAGTTGTTTTGTGGATTAGGCGAGGAAGTGGAAGTTAGTTATTCCAACTTCATAAATATGTTAATCAGAATAATATCCTCCTTCAAAATAACGTATGCTCATCAAACACTTATAAAACGATAGTTATTTTATAGATTAGGCGAGGGAGGGAAAGTTAGTTATTCCACCTTCACAAATAAGTTAATCAGAATATTAACCTCCTTCAAAATAACGTTTGCTCATCAAACACTTATAAAGCCATAGTTGTTTTGTGGATTAGGCGAGGAAATGGAAGTTAGTTATTCCACCTTCACAAATATATTAATCAGAATAATAACCTCCTTCAAAATAACGTTTGCTCATCAAACATGTATAAAGCTATAGTTATTCTGTAGATAAGGCGAGGGCGGGGAAGTTTGTAATTCCACCTTCACAAATATGTTAATCAGAATAATAACCTCCTTCAAAATAACGTTTGCTCATCAAACATGTATAAAGCTATAGTTATTCTGTAGATTAGGCGAGGGAGGGAAAGTTAGTTATTCCACCTTCACAAATAAGTTAATCAGAATATTAACCTCCTTCAAAATAACGTTTGCTCATCAAACACTTATAAAGCCATAGTTGTTTTGTGGATTAGGCGAGGAAATGGAAGTTAGTTATTCCACCTTCACAAATATATTAATCAGAATAATAACCTCCTTCAAAATAACGTTTGCTCATCAAACATGTATAAAGCTATAGTTATTCTGTAGATAAGGCGAGGGCGGGGAAGTTTGTAATTCCACCTTCACAAATATGTTAATCAGAATAATATCCTCCTTCAAAATAACGTATGCTCATCAAACACTTATAAAGCCATAGTTATTTTGTAGATTAGGCGAGGATGGGGAAGATTGTTATTCCACCTTCACAAATAAGTTAATCAGAATAATATCCTCCTTCAAAATAACGTATGCTCATCAAACACTTATAAAGCCATAGTTATTTTGTAGATTAGGCGAGGGAGGGAAAGTTAGTTATTCCACATTCACAAATATGTTAATCAGAATAATATCCTCCTTCAAAATAACGTTTGCTCATTAAACACTTATAAAGCCATAGTTATTTTGTAGATTAGGCGAGGGCGGGGAAGTTAGTTATTCCACCTTCACAAATAAGTTAATCAGAATAATATCCTCCTTCAAAATAACGTTTGCTCATCAAACACTTATAAAGCCATAGTTATTTTGTAGATTAGGCGAGGGCGGGGAAGTTTGTAATTCCACCTTCACAATTATGTTAATCAGAATAATAACCTCCTTCAAAATAACGTTTGCTCATCAAACATGTATAAAGCTATAGTTATTCTGTAGATTAGGCGAGGGCGGGGAAGTTTGTAATTCCACCTTCACAAATAAGTTAATCAGAATAATATCCTCCTTCAAAATAACGTTTGCTCATCAAACATGTATAAAGCTATAGTTATTCTGTAGATTAGGCGAGGGCGGGGAAGTTTGTAATTCCACCTTCACAAATATGTTAATCAGAATAATAACCTCCTTCAAAATAACGTTTGCTCATCAAACACTTATAAAGCCATAGTTATTTTGTAGATTAGGCGAGGGCGGGGAAGTTTGTAATTCCACCTTCACAATTATGTTAATCAGAATAATAACCTCCTTCAAAATAACGTTTGCTCATCAAACATGTATAAAGCTATAGTTATTCTGTAGATTAGGCGAGGGCGGGGAAGTTTGTAATTCCACCTTCACAAATAAGTTAATCAGAATAATATCCTCCTTCAAAATAACGTTTGCTCATCAAACATGTATAAAGCTATAGTTATTCTGTAGATTAGGCGAGGGCGGGGAAGTTAGTTATTCCACCTTCACAAATAAGTTAATCAGAATAATATCCTCCTTCAAAATAACGTTTGCTCATCAAACATGTATAAAGCTATAGTTATTCTGTAGATTAGGCGAGGGCGGGGAAGTTTGTAATTCCACCTTCACAAATATGTTAATCAGAATAATAACCTCCTTCAAAATAACGTTTGCTCATCAAACATGTATAAAGCTATAGTTATTCTGTAGATTAGGCGAGGGAGGGAAAGTTAGTTATTCCACCTTCACAAATAAGTTAATCAGAATATTAACCTCCTTCAAAATAACGTTTGCTCATCAAACACTTATAAAGCCATAGTTGTTTTGTGGATTAGGCGAGGAAATGGAAGTTAGTTATTCCACCTTCACAAATATATTAATCAGAATAATAACCTCCTTCAAAATAACGTTTGCTCATCAAACATGTATAAAGCTATAGTTATTCTGTAGATTAGGCGAGGGCGGGGAAGTTTGTAATTCCACCTTCACAATTATGTTAATCAGAATAATATCCTCCTTCAAAATAACGTATGCTCATCAAACACTTATAAAGCCATAGTTATTTTGTAGATTAGGCGAGGATGGGGAAGTTTGTTATTCCACCTTCACAAATAACTTAATCAGAATAATATCCTCCTTCAAAATAACGTATGCTCATCAAACACTTATAAAGCCATAGTTATTTTGTAGATTAGGCGAGGATGGGGAAGTTTGTTATTCCACCTTCACAAATAAGTTAATCAGAATAATATCCTCCTTCAAAATAACGTATGCTCATCAAACACTTATAAAGCCATAGTTATTTTGTAGATTAGGCGAGGGAGGGGAAGTTAGTTATTCCACCTTCACAAATAAGTTAATCAGAATAATATCCTCCTTCAAAATAACGTTTGCTCATCAAACACTTATAAAGCCATAGTTGTTTTGTGGATTAGGCGAGGAAGTGGAAGTTAGTTATTCCACCTTCACAAATAAGTTAATCAGAATAATATCCTCCTTCAAAATAACGTTTGCTCATCAAACACTTATAAAACGATAGTTATTTTATAGATTAGGCGAGGGAGGGAAAGTTAGTTATTCCACCTTCACAAATATGTTAATCAGAATATTAACCTCCTTCAAAATAACGTTTGCTCATCAAACACTTATAAAGCCATAGTTATTTTGTAGATTAGGCGAGGATGGGGAAGTTTGTTATTCCACCTTCACAAATAAGTTAATCAGAATAATATCCTCCTTCAAAATAACGTTTGCTCATCAAACACTTATAAAGCCATAGTTATTTTGTAGATTAGGCGAGGATGGGGAAGTTTGTTATTCCACCTTCACAAATAAGTTAATCAGAATAATATCCTCCTTCAAAATAACGTTTGCTCATCAAACACTTATAAAGCCATAGTTATTTTGTAGATTAGGCGAGGATGGGGAAGTTAGTTATTCCACCATCACAAATAAGTTAATCAGAATAATATCCTCCTTCAAAATAACGTTTGCTCATCAAACACTTATAAAGCCATAGTTGTTTTGTGGATTAGGCGAGGAAGGGGAAGTTTGTTATTCCACCTTCACAAATAAGTTAATCAGAATAATATCCTCCTTCAAAATAACGTTTGCTCATCAAACACTTATAAAGCCATAGTTGTTTTGTGGATTAGGCGAGGAAGGGGAAGTTTGTTATTCCACCTTCACAAATAAGTTAATCAGAATAATATACTCCTTCAAAATAACGTTTGCTCATCAAACACTTATAAAACCATAGTTGTTTTGTGGATTAGGCGAGGAAGGGGAAGTTTGTTATTCCACCTTCACAAATAAGTTAATCAGAATAATATCCTCCTTCAAAATAACGTTTGCTCATCAAACACTTATAAAGCCATAGTTGTTTTGTGGATTAGGCGAGGAAGGGGAAGTTTGTTATTCCACCTTCACAAATAAGTTAATCAGAATAATATCCTCCTTCAAAATAACGTTTGCTCATCAAACACTTATAAAGCCATAGTTGTTTTGTGGATTAGGCGAGGAAGGGGAAGTTTGTTATTCCACCTTCACAAATAAGTTAATCAGAATAATATCCTCCTTCAAAATAACGTATGCTCATCAAACACTTATAAAGCCATAGTTATTTTGTAGATTAGGCGAGGGAGGGAAAGTTAGTTATTCCACATTCACAAATATGTTAATCAGAATAATAACCTCCTTCAAAATAACGTTTGCTCATCAAACATGTATAAAGCTATAGTTATTCTGTAGATTAGGCGAGGGCGGGGAAGTTTGTAATTCCACCTTCACAATTATGTTAATCAGAATAATATCCTCCTTCAAAATAACGTATGCTCATCAAACACTTATAAAGCCATAGTTATTTTGTAGATTAGGCGAGGATGGGGAAGTTTGTTATTCCACCTTCACAAATAACTTAATCAGAATAATATCCTCCTTCAAAATAACGTATGCTCATCAAACACTTATAAAGCCATAGTTATTTTGTAGATTAGGCGAGGATGGGGAAGTTTGTTATTCCACCTTCACAAATAAGTTAATCAGAATAATATCCTCCTTCAAAATAACGTATGCTCATCAAACACTTATAAAGCCATAGTTATTTTGTAGATTAGGCGAGGGAGGGGAAGTTAGTTATTCCACCTTCACAAATAAGTTAATCAGAATAATATCCTCCTTCAAAATAACGTTTGCTCATCAAACACTTATAAAGCCATAGTTGTTTTGTGGATTAGGCGAGGAAGTGGAAGTTAGTTATTCCACCTTCACAAATAAGTTAATCAGAATAATATCCTCCTTCAAAATAACGTTTGCTCATCAAACACTTATAAAACGATAGTTATTTTATAGATTAGGCGAGGGAGGGAAAGTTAGTTATTCCACCTTCACAAATATGTTAATCAGAATATTAACCTCCTTCAAAATAACGTTTGCTCATCAAACACTTATAAAGCCATAGTTATTTTGTAGATTAGGCGAGGATGGGGAAGTTTGTTATTCCACCTTCACAAATAAGTTAATCAGAATAATATCCTCCTTCAAAATAACGTTTGCTCATCAAACACTTATAAAGCCATAGTTATTTTGTAGATTAGGCGAGGATGGGGAAGTTTGTTATTCCACCTTCACAAATAAGTTAATCAGAATAATATCCTCCTTCAAAATAACGTTTGCTCATCAAACACTTATAAAGCCATAGTTATTTTGTAGATTAGGCGAGGATGGGGAAGTTAGTTATTCCACCATCACAAATAAGTTAATCAGAATAATATCCCCCTTCAAAATAACGTTTGCTCATCAAACACTTATAAAGCCATAGTTGTTTTGTGGATTAGGCGAGGAAGGGGAAGTTTGTTATTCCACCTTCACAAATAAGTTAATCAGAATAATATCCTCCTTCAAAATAACGTTTGCTCATCAAACACTTATAAAGCCATAGTTGTTTTGTGGATTAGGCGAGGAAGGGGAAGTTTGTTATTCCACCTTCACAAATAAGTTAATCAGAATAATATCCTCCTTCAAAATAACGTTTGCTCATCAAACACTTATAAAACCATAGTTGTTTTGTGGATTAGGCGAGGAAGGGGAAGTTTGTTATTCCACCTTCACAAATAAGTTAATCAGAATAATATCCTCCTTCAAAATAACGTTTGCTCATCAAACACTTATAAAGCCATAGTTGTTTTGTGGATTAGGCGAGGAAGGGGAAGTTTGTTATTCCACCTTCACAAATAAGTTAATCAGAATAATATCCTCCTTCAAAATAACGTTTGCTCATCAAACACTTATAAAGCCATAGTTGTTTTGTGGATTAGGCGAGGAAGGGGAAGTTTGTTATTCCACCTTCACAAATAAGTTAATCAGAATAATATCCTCCTTCAAAATAACGTTTGCTCATCAAACACTTATAAAGATATAGTTGTTTTGTGGATTAGGCGAGGAAGGGGAAGTTTGTTATTCCACCTTCACAAATAAGTTAATCAGAATAATAACCTCCTTCAAAATAACGTTTGCTCATCAAACACTTATAAAGCCATAGTTGTTTTGTGGATTAGGCGAGGAAGTGGAAGTTAGTTATTCCACCTTCACAAATAAGTTAATCAGAATAATATCCTCCTTCAAAATAACGTTTGCTCATCAAACACTTATAAAACGATAGTTATTTTATAGATTAGGCGAGGGAGGGAGAGTTAGTTATTCCACCTTCACAAATATGTTAATCAGAATATTAAACTCCTTCAAAATAACGTTTGCTCATCAAACATGTATAAAGCTATAGTTATTCTGTAGATTACAGAGGGCGGGGAAGTTTGTAATTCCACCTTCACAAATATGTTAATCAGAATAATATCCTCCTTCAAAATAACGTATGCTCATCAAAGACTTATAAAGCCATAGTTATTTTGTAGATTAGGCGAGGATGGGGAAGTTTGTTATTCCACCTTCACAAATAAGTTAATCAGAATAATATCCTCCTTCAAAATAACGTTTGCTCATCAACCATTTATAAAGCCATAGTTGTTTTGTGGATTAGGCGAGGAAGGGGAAGTTTGTTATTCCACCTTCACAAATAAGTTAATCAGAATAATATCCTCCTTCAAAATAACGTTTGCTCATCAAACACTTATAAAACCATAGTTGTTTTGTGGATTAGGCGAGGAAGGGGAAGTTTGTTATTCCACCTTCACAAATAAGTTAATCAGAATAATATCCTCCTTCAAAATAACGTTTGCTCATCAAACACTTATAAAGCCATAGTTGTTTTGTGGATTAGGCGAGGAAGGGGAAGTTTGTTATTCCACCTTCACAAATAAGTTAATCAGAATAATATCCTCCTTCAAAATAACGTTTGCTCATCAAACACTTATAAAGCCATAGTTGTTTTGTGGATTAGGCGAGGAAGGGGAAGTTTGTTATTCCACCTTCACAAATAAGTTAATCAGAATAATATCCTCCTTCAAAATAACGTTTGCTCATCAAACACTTATAAAGCAATAGTTGTTTTGTGGATTAGGCGAGGAAGGGGAAGTTTGTTATTCCACCTTCACAAATAAGTTAATCAGAATAATAACCTCCTTCAAAATAACGTTTGCTCATCAAACACTTATAAAGCCATAGTTGTTTTGTGGATTAGGCGAGGAAGTGGAAGTTAGTTATTCCACCTTCACAAATAAGTTAATCAGAATAATATCCTCCTTCAAAATAACGTTTGCTCATCAAACACTTATAAAACGATAGTTATTTTATAGACTAGGCGAGGGAGGGAAAGTTAGTTATTCCACCTTCACAAATATGTTAATCAGAATATTAACCTCCTTCAAAATAACGTTTGCTCATCAAACATGTATAAAGCTATAGTTATTCTGTAGATTAGGCGAGGGCGGGGAAGTTTGTAATTCCACCTTCACAAATATGTTAATCAGAATAATATCCTCCTTCAAAATAACGTTTGCTCATCAAACACTTATAAAGCCATAGTTATTTTGTAGATTAGGCGAGGAAGGGGAAGTTTGTTATTCCACCTTCACAAATAAGTTAATCAGAATAATAACCTCCTTCAAAATAACGTTTGCTCATCAAACATGTATAAAGCTATAGTTATTCTGTAGATAAGGCGAGGGCGGGGAAGTTTGTAATTCCACCTTCACAAATATGTTAATCAGAATAATATCCTCCTTCAAAATAACGTATGCTCATCAAACACTTATAAAGCCATAGTTATTTTGTAGATTAGGCGAGGATGGGGAAGTTTGTTATTCCACCTTCACAAATAAGTTAATCAGAATAATATCCTCCTTCAAAATAACGTATGCTCATCAAACACTTATAAAGCCATAGTTATTTTGTAGATTAGGCGAGGGAGGGAAAGTTAGTTATTCCACATTCACAAATATGTTAATCAGAATAATAACCTCCTTCAAAATAACGTTTGCTCATCAAACATGTATAAAGCTATAGTTATTCTGTAGATTAGGCGAGGGCGGGGAAGTTTGTAATTCCACCTTCACAAATATGTTAATCAGAATAATATCCTCCTTCAAAATAACGTATGCTCATTAAACACTTATAAAGCCATAGTTATTTTGTAGATTAGGCGAGGATGGGGAAGTTTGTTATTCCACCTTCACAAATAACTTAATCAGAATAATATCCTCCTTCAAAATAACGTATGCTCATCAAACACTTATAAAGCCATAGTTATTTTGTAGATTAGGCGAGGATGGGGAAGTTTGTTATTCCACCTTCACAAATAAGTTAATCAGAATAATATCCTCCTTCAAAATAACGTATGCTCATCAAACACTTATAAAGCCATAGTTATTTTGTAGATTAGGCGAGGGAGGGGAAGTTAGTTATTCCACCTTCACAAATAAGTTAATCAGAATAATATCCTCCTTCAAAATAACGTTTGCTCATCAAACACTTATAAAGCCATAGTTGTTTTGTGGATTAGGCGAGGAAGTGGAAGTTAGTTATTCCACCTTCACAAATAAGTTAATCAGAATAATATCCTCCTTCAAAATAACGTTTGCTCATCAAACACTTATAAAACGATAGTTATTTTATAGATTAGGCGAGGGAGGGAAAGTTAGTTATTCCACCTTCACAAATATGTTAATCAGAATATTAACCTCCTTCAAAATAACGTTTGCTCATCAAACACTTATAAAGCCATAGTTATTTTGTAGATTAGGCGAGGATGGGGAAGTTTGTTATTCCACCTTCACAAATAAGTTAATCAGAATAATATCCTCCTTCAAAATAACGTTTGCTCATCAAACACTTATAAAGCCATAGTTATTTTGTAGATTAGGCGAGGATGGGGAAGTTTGTTATTCCACCTTCACAAATAAGTTAATCAGAATAATATCCTCCTTCAAAATAACGTTTGCTCATCAAACACTTATAAAGCCATAGTTATTTTGTAGATTAGGCGAGGATGGGGAAGTTAGTTATTCCACCTTCACAAATAAGTTAATCAGAATAATATCCTCCTTCAAAATAACGTTTGCTCATCAAACACTTATAAAGCCATAGTTGTTTTGTGGATTAGGCGAGGAAGGGGAAGTTTGTTATTCCACCTTCACAAATAAGTTAATCAGAATAATATCCTCCTTCAAAATAACGTTTGCTCATCAAACACTTATAAAGCCATAGTTGTTTTGTGAATTAGGCGAGGAGGGGGAAGTTTGTTATTCCACCTTCACAAATAAGTTAATCAGAATAATATCCTCCTTCAAAATAACGTTTGCTCATCAAACACTTATAAAACCATAGTTGTTTTGTGGATTAGGCGAGGAAGGGGAAGTTTGTTATTCCACCTTCACAAATAAGTTAATCAGAATAATATCCTCCTTCAAAATAACGTTTGCTCATCAAACACTTATAAAGCCATAGTTGTTTTGTGGATTAGGCGAGGAAGGGGAAGTTTGTTATTCCACCTTCACAAATAAGTTAATCAGAATAATATCCTCCTTCAAAATAACGTTTGCTCATCAAACACTTATAAAGCCATAGTTGTTTTGTGGATTAGGCGAGGAAGGGGAAGTTTGTTATTCCACCTTCACAAATAAGTTAATCAGAATAATATCCTCCTTCAAAATAACGTTTGCTCATCAAACACTTATAAAGCCATAGTTGTTTTGTGGATTAGGCGAGGAAGGGGAAGTTTGTTATTCCACCTTCACAAATAAGTTAATCAGAATAATAACCTCCTTCAAAATAACGTTTGCTCATCAAACACTTATAAAGCCATAGTTGTTTTGTGGATTAGGCGAGGAAGTGGAAGTTAGTTATTCCACCTTCACAAATAAGTTAATCAGAATAATATCCTCCTTCAAAATAACGTTTGCTCATCAAACACTTATAAAATGATAGTTATTTAATAGATTAGGCGAGGGAGGGAAAGTTAGTTATTCCACCTTCACAAATATGTTAATCAGAATATTAACCTCCTTCAAAATAACGTTTGCTCATCAAACATGTATAAAGCTATAGTTATTCTGTAGATTAGGCGAGGGCGGGGAAGTTTGTAATTCCACCTTCACAAATATGTTAATCAGAATAATATCCTCCTTCAAAATAACGTATGCTCATCAAACACTTATAAAGCCATAGTTATTTTGTAGATTAGGCGAGGATGGGGAAGTTTGTTATTCCACCTTCACAAATAAGTTAATCAGAATAATATCCTCCTTCAAAATAACGTATGCTCATCAAACACTTATAAAGCCATAGTTATTTTGTAGATTAGGCGAGGATGGGGAAGTTTGTTATTCCACCTTCACAAATAAGTTAATCAGAATAATAACCTCCTTCAAAATAACGTTTGCTCATCAAACACTTATAAAGCCATAGTTGTTTTGTGGATTAGGCGAGGAAGTGGAAGTTAGTTATTCCACCTTCACAAATAAGTTAATCAGAATAATATCCTCCTTCAAAATAACGTTTGCTCATCAAACACTTATAAAGCCATAGTTGTTTTGTGGATTAGGCGAGGAAAGGGAAGTTTGTTATTCCACCTTCACAAATATGTTAATCAGAATAATATCCTCCTTCAAAATAACGTTTGCTCATCAAACACTTATAAAGCCATAGTTGTTTTGTGGATTAGGCGAGGAAGGGGAAGTTAGTTATTCCACCTTCACAAATAAGTTAATCAGAATAATATCCTCCTTCAAAATAACGTTTGCTCATCAAACACTTATAAAGCCATAGTTGTTTTGTGGATTAGGCGAGGAAGGGGAAGTTAGTTATTCCACCTTCACAAATATGTTAATCAGAATAATATCCTCCTTCAAAATAACGTTTGCTCATCAAACACTTATAAAGCCATAGTTGTTTTGTGGATTAGGCGAGGAAGGGGAAGTTTGTTATTCCACCTTCACAAATAAGTTAATCAGAATAATATCCTCCTTCAAAATAACGTTTGCTAATCATACACTTATAAAGCCATAGTTGTTTTGTGGATTAGGCGAGGAAGTGGAAGTTAGTTATTCCACCTTCACAAATATGTTAATCAGAATAATATCCTCCTTCAAAATAACGTTTGCTCATCAAACACTTATAAAGACATAGTTGTTTTGTGGATTAGGCGAGGAAGGGGAAGTTAGTTATTCCACCTTCACAAATATGTTAATCAGAATAATATCCTCCTTCAAAATAACGTTTGCTCATCAAACACTTATAAAGCCATAGTTGTTTTGTGGATTAGGCGAGGAAGGGGAAGTTAGTTATTCCACCTTCACAAATATGTTAATCAGAATAATATCCTCCTTCAAAATAACGTTTGCTCATCAAACACTTATAAAGCCATAGTTGTTTTGTGGATTAGGCGAGGAAGGGGAAGTTAGTTATTCCACCTTCACAAATATGTTAATCAGAATAATATCCTCCTTCAAAATAACGTTTGCTCATCAAACACTTATAAAGCCATAGTTGTTTTGTGGATTAGGCGAGGAAGGGGAAGTTAGTTATTCCACCTTCACAAATATGTTAATCAGAATAATATCCTCCTTCAAAATAACGTTTGCTCATCAAACACTTATAAAGCCATAGTTGTTTTGTGGATTAGGCGAGGAAGGGGAAGTTAGTTATTCCACCTTCACAAATAAGTTAATCAGAATAATATCCTCCTTCAAAATAACGTTTGCTCATCAAACACTTATAAAGCCATAGTTGTTTTGTGGATTAGGCGAGGAAGGAGAAGTTAGTTATTCCACCTTCACAAATATGTTAATCAGAATAATATCCTCCTTCAAAATAACGTTTGCTCATCAAACACTTATAAAGCCATAGTTGTTTTGTGGATTAGGCGAGGAAGGGGAAGTTAGTTATTCCACCTTCACAAATATGTTAATCAGAATAATATCCTCCTGCAAAATAACGTTTGCTCATCAAACACTTATAAAGCCATAGTTGTTTTGTGGATTAGGCGAGGAAGGGGAAGTTAGTTATTCCACCTTCACAAATAAGTTAATCAGAATAATATCCTCCTTCAAAATAACGTTTGCTCATCAAACACTTATAAAGCCATAGTTGTTTTGTGGATTAGGCGAGGAAGGGGAAGTTAGTTATTCCACCTTCACAAATAAGTTAATCAGAATAATATCCTCCTTCAAAATAACGTATGCTCATCAAACACTTATAAAGCCATAGTTGTTTTGTGGATTAGGCGAGGAAGTGGAAGTTAGTTATTCCACCTTCACAAATAAGTTAATCAGAATAATATCCTCCTTCAAAATAACGTTTGCTCATCAAACACTTATAAAGCCATAGTTGTTTTGTGGATTAGGCGAGGAAGTGGAAGTTAGTTATTCCACCTTCACAAATAAGTTAATCAGAATAATATCCTCCTTCAAAATAACGTTTGCTCATCAAACACTTATAAAGCCATAGTTGTTTTGTGGATTAGGCGAGGAAGGGGAAGTTTGTTATTCCACCTTCACAAATAAGTTAATCAGAATAATATCCTCCTTCAAAATAACGTTTGCTAATCATACACTTATAAAGCCATAGTTGTTTTGTGGATTAGGCGAGGAAGGGGAAGTTAGTTATTCCACCTTCACAAATATGTTAATCAGAATAATATCCTCCTTCAAAATAACGTTTGCTCATCAAACACTTATAAAGCCATAGTTGTTTTGTGGATTAGGCGAGGAAGGGGAAGTTAGTTATTCCACCTTCACAAATATGTTAATCAGAATAATATCCTCCTTCAAAATAACGTTTGCTCATCAAACACTTATAAAGCCATAGTTGTTTTGTGGATTAGGCGAGGAAGGGGAAGTTAGTTATTCCACCTTCACAAATATGTTAATCAGAATAATATCCTCCTTCAAAATAACGTTTGCTCATCAAACACTTATAAAGCCATAGTTGTTTTGTGGATTAGGCGAGGAAGGGGAAGTTAGTTATTCCACCTTCACAAATATGTTAATCAGAATAATATCCTCCTTCAAAATAACGTTTGCTCATCAAACACTTATAAAGCCATAGTTGTTTTGTGGATTAGGCGAGGAAGGGGAAGTTAGTTATTCCACCTTCACAAATAAGTTAATCAGAATAATATCCTCCTTCAAAATAACGTTTGCTCATCAAACACTTATAAAGCCATAGTTGTTTTGTGGATTTGGCGAGGAAGGAGAAGTTAGTTATTCCACCTTCACAAATAAGTTAATCAGAATAATATCCTCCTTCAAAATAACGTTTGCTAATCATACACTTATAAAGCCATAGTTATTCTGTAGATTAGGCGAGGGAGGGGAATTTAGTTATTCCACCTTCACAAATATGTTAATCAGAATAATATCCTCCTTCAAAATAACGTTTGCTAATCATACACTTATAATGCCATAGTTGTTTTGTGGATTAGGCGAGGAAGGGGAAGTTAGTTATTCCACCTTCACAAATATGTTAATCAGAATAATATCCTCCTTCAAAATAACGTTTGCTCATCAAACACTTATAAAGCCATAGTTGTTTTGTGGATTAGGCGAGGAAGGGGAAGTTAGTTATTCCACCTTCACAAATATGTTAATCAGAATAATATCCTCCTTCAAAATAACGTTTGCTAATCATACACTTATAAAGCCATAGTTATTCTGTAGATTAGGCGAGGGAGGGGAAGTTAGTTATCCCACCTTCACAAATATGTTAATCAGAATAATATCCTCCTTCAAAATAACGTTTGCTAATCATACACTTATAAAGCCATAGTTATTCTGTAGATTAGGCGAGGGAGGGGAAGTCAGTTATTCCACCTTCACAAATAAGTTAATCAGAATAATATCCTCCTTCAAAATAACGTTTGCTCATCAAACACTTATAAAGCCATAGTTGTTTTGTGGATTAGTCGAGGAAGGGGAAGTTAGTTATTCCACCTTCACAAATATGTTAATCAGAATAATATCCTCCTTCAAAATAACGTTTGCTAATCATACACTTATAAAGCCATAGCTATTCTGTAGATTAGGCGAGGGAGGGGAAGTTAGTTATTCCACCTTCACAAATAAGTTAATCAGAATAATATCCTCCTTCAAAATAACGTTTGCTCATCAAACACTTATAAAGCCATAGTTGTTTTGTGGATTAGGCGAGGAAGGGGAAGTTAGTTATTCCACCTTCACAAATATGTTAATCAGAATAATATCCTCCTTCAAAATAACCTTTGCTAATCATACACTTATAAAGCCATAGTTATTCTGTAGATTAGGCGAGGGAGGGGAAGTTAGTTATTCCACCTTCACAAATATGTTAATCAGAATAATATCCTCCTTCAAAATAACGTTTGCTAATCATACACTTATAAAGCCATAGTTATTCTGTAGATTAGGCGAGGGAGGGGAAGTTAGTTATTCCACCTTCACAAATAAGTTAATCAGAATAATATCCTCCTTCAAAATAACGTTTGCTCATCAAACACTTATAAAGCCATAGTTGTTTTGTGGATTAGGCGAGGAAGTGGAAGTTAGTTATTCCACATTCACAAATATGTTAATCAGAATAATATCCTCCTTCAAAATAACGTTTGCTAATCATACACTTATAAAGCCATAGTTATTCTGCAGATTAGGCGAGGGAGGGGAAGTTAGTTATTCCACCTTCACAAATAAGTTAATCAGAATAATATCCTCCTTCAAAATAACGTTTGCTCATCAAACACTTATAAAGCCATAGTTGTTTTGTGGATTAGGCGAGGAAGGGGAAGTTAGTTATTCCACATTCACAAATATGTTAATCAGAATAATATCCTCCTTCAAAATAACGTTTGCTAATCATACACTTATAAAGCCATAGTTATTCTGTAGATTAGGCGAGGGAGGGGAAGTTAGTTATTCCACCTTCACAAATATGTTAATCAGAATAATATCCTCCTTCAAAATAACGTTGGCTCATCAAACACTTATAAAGCCATAGTTGTTTTGTGGATTAGGCGAGGAAGGGGAAGTTAGTTATTCCACCTTCACAAATATGTTAATCAGAATAATATCCTCCTTCAAAATAACGTTGGCTCATCAAACACTTATAAAGCCATAGTTGTTTTGTGGATTAGGCGAGGAAGGGGAAGTTAGTTATTCCACCTTCACAAATATGTTAATCAGAATAATATCCTCCTTCAAAATAACGTTGGCTCATCAAACACTTATAAAGCCATAGTTGTTTTGTGGATTAGGCGAGGGAGGGGAAGTTAGTTATTCCACCTTCACAAATATGTTAATCAGAATAATATCCTCCTTCAAAATAACGTTTGCTCATCAAACACTTATAAAGCCATAGTTGTTTTGTGGATTAGGCGAGGAAGTGGAAGTTAGTTATTCCACCTTCACAAATATGTTAGTCAGAATAATATCCTCCTTCAAAATAACGTTTGCTCATCAAACACTTATAAAGCCATAGTTGTTTTGTGGATTAGGCGAGGAAAGGGAAGTTAGTTATTCCATCTTCACAAATATGTTAGTCAGAATAGAGGATATTTCCTCTTTCAAAATAAAGTTTCGTTACGTAATAATCTTGTTACGTAATTCTATCTAAAAAGCCCCAATGCATAAATAAAAATCTTCTTGATTTCATTACGTAATCATTATGTTACGTAAATATATCTACAAAGCCCACAATTATAAAAAGTCATTCTCTTCATTGCATTATGTAATTATTACGTTACGAAAGTCTATCTACAAAGCCCACAATTATAAACCGTAATCTTCTTGATTGCATTACGTAATCATTATGTTACGTAAATATATCTACAAAGCCCACAATTATAAAAAGTCATTCTCTTCATTGTATTACGTAATTATTAGGTTACGTAACTATACTACAAAGCCCAAAAGTGTAAAAAGTAATTCTTTTGATTGCATTACGTAATCATTATGTTACGTAAGTCTATCTACAAAGCCCACAATTATAAAAAGTCATTCTCTTCATTGCATTACGTAATTATTAGGTTACGTAACTATACTACACAGCCCAAAAGTGTAAAAAGTAATTCTTTTGATTGCATTACGTAATCATTATGTTACGTAAGTCTATCTACAAAGCCCACAATTATAAAAAGTCATTCTCTTCATTGCATTATGTAATTATTACGTTACGAAAGTCTATCTACAAAGCCCACAATTATAAACCGTAATCTTCTTGATTGCATTACGTCATCATTATGTTACGTAATTCTATCTACAAAGCCCACAATTATAAACCGTAATTTTCTTGATTGCATTACGTCATCATTATGGTACGTAATAACAATCTACAAAGCCCACAAAATATAAAACGTAATCCTCTTAATTGCATTTAGTCATCATTATTTTTCTACATTTTTCTATTATTTTAGTCATCATGTTATTCTATCTACAAAGCTCAAAACTGTTAACAGTAATCTTCTTGATTGCATTACGGGATCATTATGTTACGTAACTGTATCTACAAAGCCCAAAAGCAAATAGTAATCTTTTTGTTTGCATTACGTCATCACTTTTTCACGTAACTTTATCTATAAAGCTTAAAAGTATAAGAACTAATAATCTTGATTGCATTACGTAATCATTATATTATGTAAGTCAACCAACAACGCAAATTAATATATAGCAATCTCTTCTCTATTTAATAACCTATTCGTAAATCCTAACTCATCCAATATTCCACATAAATAGATAGAGCTTTCTTCTTGATTGCATTACTTAATCATTATATTATGTAAGTCAACCAACAACGCATATAAATATATAGCAATCTCTTCTCTATTTAATAACCTATTCGTAAATCCTAACTCATCCAATATTCCACATAAATAGATAGAGCTTTCTTCATGATTGCATTACTTAATCATTATATTATGTAAGTCAACCAACAACGCATATAAATATATAGCAATCTCTTCTCTATTTAATAACCTATTCGTAAATCCTAACTCATCCAATATTCCACATAAATAGATAGAGCTTTCTTCTTGATTGCATTACTTAATCATTATATTATGTAAGTCAACCAACAACGCATATAAATATATAGCAATCTCTTCTCTATTTAATAACCTATTCGTAAATCCTAACTCATCCAATATTCCACATAAATAGATAGAGCTTTCTTCTTGATTGCATTACTTAATCATTATATTATGTAAGTCAACCAACAACGCAAATTAATATATAGCAATCTCTTCTCTATTTAATAACCTATTCGTAAATCCTAACTCATCCAATATTCCACATAAATAGATAGAGCTTTCTTCTTGATTGCATCACTTAATCATTATATTATGTAAGTCAACCAACAACGCAAATTAATATATAGCAATCTCTTCTCTATTTAATAACCTATTCGTAAATCCTAACTCATCCAATATTCCACATAAATAGATAGAGCTTTCTTCTTGATTGCATTACTTAATCATTATATTATGTAAGTCAACCAACAACGCAAATTAATATATAGTAATCTCTTCTCTATTTAATAACCTATTCGTAAATCCTAACTCATCCAATATTCCACATAAATAGATAGAGCTTTCTTCTTGATTGCATTACTTAATCATTATATTATGTAAGTCAACCAACAACGCAAATTAATATATAGCAATCTCTTCTCTATTTAATAACCTATTCGTAAATCCTAACTCATCCAATATTCCACATAAATAGATAGAGCTTTCTTCTTGATTGCATTACTTAATCATTATATTATGTAAGTCAACCAACAACGCAAATTAATATATAGCAATCTCTTCTCTATTTAATAACCTATTCGTAAATCCTAACTCATCCAATATTCCACATAAATAGATAGAGCTTTCTTCTTGATTGCATTACTTAATCATTATATTATGTAAGTCAACCAACAACGCAAATTAATATATAGCAATCTCTTCTCTATTTAATAACCTATTCGTAAATCCTAACTCATCCAATATTCCACATAAATAGATAGAGCTTTCTTCTTGATTGCATTACTTAATCATTATATTATGTAAGTCAACCAACAACGCAAATTAATATATAGCAATCTCTTCTCTATTTAATAACCTATTCGTAAATCCTAACTCATCCAATATTCCACATAAATAGATAGAGCTTTCTTCTTGATTGCATTACTTAATCATTATATTATGTAAGTCAACCAACAACGCAAATTAATATATAGCAATCTCTTCTCTATTTAATAACCTATTCGTAAATCCTAACTCATCCAATATTCCACATAAATAGATAGAGCTTTCTTCTTGATTGCATTACTTAATCATTATATTATGTAAGTCAACCAACAACGCAAATTAATATATAGCAATCTCTTCTCTATTTAATAACCTATTCGTAAATCCTAACTCATCCAATATTCCACATAAATAGATAGAGCTTTCTTCTTGATTGCATTACTTAATCATTATATTATGTAAGTCAACCAACAACGCATATAAATATATAGCAATCTCTTCTCTATTTAATAACCTATTCTATATCCTAACTCATCCAATGTTCCACATAAATAGATAGAGCTTTCTTCTTGATTGCATTACGCAATCAATATATTATGTAAGTCAACCAACAACGCATATAAATATATAGCAATCTCTTCTCTATTTAATAACCTATTCTATATCCTAACTCATCCAATATTCCACATAAATAGAGCTTTATTCTTGATTGCATTACTTAATCATTATATTATGTAAGTCAACCAACTAATATTAATATAATTAATAATATTAATTAATATATATAGCGTTCTCTTCTTTATTTCACATTCTATTAATATTACCTAACTCATCCATCCAGGAGGAGTAGGAACACAAGGGAGAGACTGAGGAAACTTAGCGAGAGGTGCATCTCGACCTGTTGACAAGGCATAACCACATGCTGAGTGTGACCTGTGTGGGAAGGACTAACCTACCTATTACAGGATCAGTTTACTGTAAAGGAATTTATCTTATAAAAATGTACCTAATAGAGACATTCACGGTGCGGTGCGAAAGGTATTCGGACAGCTTGGCGAAAATGAGATGTTGCCCGTTATTAAGGCTGAAATAATACTGGGAGGGAGAGAGTTAGGGGGAGAGCATAGGAGAGGAAGAGATTGATAGACATATAAACAGATAGATGATAGTAAATAGATAGATAGATTGATAGATAGATGGTATACATAAATAGATAGACAGACATTAGACAGACAGACAGGCAGTTAGGTAGGTAGATAGGTATAGATAGATACACTGATAGATTTAAAAATAGATAATCGAATATATGTGGATAGATACATAGATTTATAGATAGATAAATGAACTGACAGACGCACAGATTGACAGACAGACAGGTAGCTAGCCAGACAGACAGAGACACAGATAGATAAATAGACAGACAACAGGTAGGTAGGTAGTTAGATAGATAGATATATTGATAGATAGGTAAATAGAAGAACGGACAGATAGACAGCCCGAGAGACAGAAAAACAGATAAACAAACTGACAGATAGGTAAGTATGCAGATAGATAGATAAATTGATAGAGAGATAAATACATGATAGGTAGATAGATACACAGATAGACAAATACATTGATAGATGTATAGATAGATTGATAGATAGATAAATTGATGGTTATGTAAATGGAAATAGATAGATAATTAGTTTGTTAGACAGATATATGATAAATAGAGATTTGGATAGATAGGCAGATAGTTTGATAGATAGAAAAATAGATAGATAGATAGAGGGATAGATAGATAGATAGATAGATAGATAGATAAATAGATAGACAGATAGATGGATAGATAGATAGAAAGATAGATAGATTGATTTATAGATGGATAAGTATGAAGATGGTTACGTAAATTAAAATAGATAGATAATTAGTTTGTTAGACAGAGATATGATAAATAGAGATATGGATAGATAGCTAGTTAGACAGATAGAAAGAAAGATAGATAGATAGATAGATATCCATCTATCTATCTATCTATCTATCTATATTTCTATCAATCTAACTATCTATCTATCCAAATCTCTATTTATCATATCTAACATATTTAAAACATTAATTATCTATCTATTTCCATTTACATAACCATCTATATATCTATCCATCTATCAATCTATCTATCTATCTTTCTATCTATTATCCATTAATCTATCTATCTATCTATCTATTTATCTATCTATCTAACTATCTATCTATCTATCCAAGTCTCTAATTATCATATATCTGTCTAACAAACTAATTATCAGTCTATTTCCAGTATTATTTCAGCCTAAATAACGGGCAACATCTCATTTTCGCCAAGCTGTCCGAATACCTTTCGCACCGCACCATGAATGTCTCTATTAGGTACATTTTTATAAGATAAATTCCTTTACAGTAAACTGATCCTGTAATAGGTAGGTTAGTCCTTCCCACACAGGTCACACTCAGCATGTGGTTATGCCTTGTCAACAGGTCGAGATGCACCTCTCGCTAAGTTTCCTCAGTCTCTCCCTTGTGTTCCTACTCCTCCTGGATGGATGAGTTAGGTAATATTAATAGAATGTGAAATAAAGAAGAGAACGCCATATATATTAATTTGCGTTGTGTGTTGAATTACATAATATAATGATTAAGTAATGCAATCAAGAATAAAGCTCTATTTATGTGGAATATTGGATGAGTTAGGATATAGAATAGGTTATTAAATAGAGAAGAGATTGCTATATATTTATATGCGTTGTTGGTTGACTTACATAATATATTGATTGCGTAATGCAATCAAGAAGAAAGCTCTATCTATTTATGTGGAACATTGGATGAGTTAGGATATAGAATAGGTTATTAAATAGAGAAGAGATTGCTATATATTTATATGCGTTGTTGGTTGACTTACATAATATAATGATTAAGTAATGCAATCAAGAAGAAAGCTCTATCTATTTATGTGGAATATTGGATATTCCGAAATCCGATATGGATAGTGAATATTCTGACTAACATATTTGTGAAGGTAGAATAACTAACTTCCCTATCCTCGCCTAATCCACAAAATAACTATGGCTTTATAAGTGTTTGATGAGCAAACGTTATTTTGAAGGAGGTTCTTATTCTGACTAACATATTTGTGAATGTGGAATAACTAACTAAACCTCCCTCGCCTAATCCACAAAATAACTATGGCTTTATAAGTGTTTGATGAGCCAACGATATTTTGAAGGAGGTTCTTATTCTGACTAACATATTTGTGAAGGTAGAATAACTAACTAACCTCCATCGCCTAGTCCACAAAATAACTATTTCTTTGTAAGTGTTTGATGAGCCAACGATATTTTGAAGGAGGTTCTTATTCTGACTAACATATTTGTGAAGGTAGAATAACTAACTAAACCTCCCTCGCCTAGTCCACAAAATAACTATGGCTTTATAAGTGTTTGATGAGCCAACGATATTTTGAAGGAGGTTCGTATTCTGACTAACATATTTGTGAATGTGGAATAACTAACTAAACCTCCCTCGCCTAGTCCACAAAATAACTATAGCTTTATAAGTGTTAGATGAGCACACGTTATTTTGAAGGAGGTTCATATTCTGACTAACATATTTGTGAAGGTAGAATAACTAACTAAACCTCCCTCGCCTAGTCCACAGAATAACTATGGCTTTATAAGTGTTTGATGAGCAAACGATATTTTGAAGGAGGTTCGTATTCTGACTAACATATTTGTGAAGGTAGAATAACTAACTAAACCTCCCTCGCCTAATCCACAAAATAACTATGGCTTTATAAATGGTTGAAGAGCAACCGTTATTTTTAAGTAGGTTATTATTCTGATTGCACATTTGTGAAGGTGGAATAACTAACTTCCCCTACCTCGCCTAATCTACAACATAACTATGGCTTTTTAAGTGTTTGATGAGCAAACGTTATTTTGAAGGAGGATATTATTCTGATTAACATATTTATGAAGGTGGAATAACTAACTTCCCTTTCCTCGCTTAATCTACAAAATAACTATCATTTTATAAGTGTTTGATGAGCAAACGTTTTATTAAAGTAGGTTACTATTCTGATTAACATACTTGTGAATGTGCAATAACTAACTTCCCCTCCCTCGCCTAATCTACAAATAACTATCGTTTTATAAGTGTTTGATGAGCAAAAGTTTTTTTTGAAGGAGGATATTATTCTGATTACATATTTGTGAAGGTGGAATAACAAACTCCCCAACTCCTCATCTAATCTAAAAAATAACTATGGCTTTATAAGTGTTTGATGAGCAAACGTTATTTTGAAGGAGGTTAATATTCTGATTGCACATTTGTGAAGGTGGAATAACTAACTTCCCCTTCCTCGCCTAATCTACAACATAACTATGGCTTTATAAGTGTTTGATGAGCAAACGTAATTTTAAAGGAGGTTAATATTCTGATTACACATTTGTGAAGGTGGAATAACAAACTTACCAACTCCTCATCTAATCTAGAAAATAACTATCGCTTTATTTTTGTTGAATGAGCAAACGTTATTTTGAAAAAGGCTATTATTCTGAATAACATATTTGTGAAGGTGGAATAATTACCTTCCCCTCCCTCTCGCTTTATAAGTGTTTGATGAGCAAACCTTATTTTGAAAAAGGACATTATTCTGAATAACATATTTGTGAAGGTGGAATAACTAATTTCCCTATCGTTTCATAAGTGTGTGATGAGCAAACTTTATTTTGAAGGATAATATTATTCTGATTAATATATTTGTGAAGGTGGAATAACTAACCTTCCCTCCCTCGCCTAACCTACAAAAAAACTATGGCTTTATAAGTGTTTGATGAGCTAATGTTATTTTGAAGGAGGTTATTGTTCTGATTAATATATTTGTGAAGGTGGAATAACTAACCTCCCCTCCCTCGCCTAACCCACAAAAAAACTATGGCTTTATAAGTGTTTGATGAGCTAATGTTATTTTGAAGGAGGTTATTGTTCTGATTAATATATTTGTGAAGGTGGCATAACTAACCCTCCCTCCCTCGCCTAACCCACAAAAAAATTTGGCTTTATAAGTGTTTGATGAGCTAATGTTATTTTGAAGGAGGTTATTGTTCTGGTTAATATATTTGTGAAGGTGGAATAACTAACCTCCCTTCCCTCGCCTAACCCACAAAAAAACTATGGCTTTATAAGTGTTTGATGAGCTAATGTTATTTTGAAGGAGGTTATTGTTCTGGTTAATATATTTGTGAAGGTGGAATAACTAGCCTCCCCTCCCTCGCCTAATCTACAAAATAACTATCGTTTATAAGTGTTTGATGAGCTAATGTTATTTTGAAGGAGGTTATTGTTCTGGTTAATATATTTGTGAAGGTGGAATAACTAACCTCCCTTCCCTCGCCTAACCCACAAAAAAACTATGGCTTTATAAGTGTTTGATGAGCTAATGTTATTTTGAAGGAGGTTATTGTTCTGGTTAATATATTTGTGAAGGTGGAATAACTAGCCTCCCCTCCCTCGCCTAATCTACAAAATAACTATCGTTTATAAGTGTTTGATGAGCAAACCTTATTTTGAAAAAGGACATTATTCTGAATAACATATTTGTGAAGGTGGAATAACTAATTTCCCTATCGTTTCATAAGTGTGTGATGAGCAAACTTTATTTTGAAGGATAATATTATTCTGATTAATATATTTGTGAAGGTGGAATAACTAACCTTCCCTCCCTCGCCTAACCTACAAAAAAACTATGGCTTTATAAGTGTTTGATGAGCTAATGTTATTTTGAAGGAGGTTATTGTTCTGATTAATATATTTGTGAAGGTGGAATAACTAACCTCCCCTCCCTCGCCTAACCCACAAAAAAACTATGGCTTTATAAGTGTTTGATGAGCTAATGTTATTTTGAAGGAGGTTATTGTTCTGATTAATATATTTGTGAAGGTGGCATAACTAACCCTCCCTCCCTCGCCTAACCCACAAAAAAATTTGGCTTTATAAGTGTTTGATGAGCTAATGTTATTTTGAAGGAGGTTATTGTTCTGGTTAATATATTTGTGAAGGTGGAATAACTAACCTCCCTTCCCTCGCCTAACCCACAAAAAAACTATGGCTTTATAAGTGTTTGATGAGCTAATGTTATTTTGAAGGAGGTTATTGTTCTGGTTAATATATTTGTGAAGGTGGAATAACTAACCTCCCTTCCCTCGCCTAACCCACAAAAAAACTATGGCTTTATAAGTGTTTGATGAGCTAATGTTATTTTGAAGGAGGTTATTGTTCTGGTTAATATATTTGTGAAGGTGGAATAACTAACCTCCCTTCCCTCGCCTAACCCACAAAAAAACTATGGCTTTATAAGTGTTTGATGAGCTAATGTTATTTTGAAGGAGGTTATTGTTCTGATTAATATATTTGTGAAGGTGGAATAACTAACCTCCCCTCCCTCGCCTAACCCACAAAAAAACTATGGCTTTATAAGTGTTTGATGAGCTAATGTTATTTTGAAGAAGGTTATTGTTCTGATTAATATATTTGTGAAGGTGGTATAACTAACCTCCCCTCCCTCGCCTAACCCACAAAAAAACTATGGCTTTATAAGTGTTTGACGAGCTAATGTTATTTTGAAGGATGTTATTGTTCTGATTAATATATTTGTGAAGGTGGCAAAACTAACCCTCCCTCCCTCGCCTAACCCACAAAAAAACTATGGCTTTATAAGTGTTTGATGAGCTAATGTTATTTTGAAGGAGGTTATTGTTCTGATTAATATATTTGTGAAGGTGGCATAACTAACCCTCCCTCCCTCGCCTAACCCACAAAAAAACTATGGCTTTATAAGTGTTTGATGAGCTAATGTTATTTTGAAGGAGGTTATTGTTCTGATTAATATATTTGTGAAGGTGGCATAACTAACCCTCCCTCCCTCGCCTAACCCACAAAAAAACTATGGCTTTATAAGTGTTTGATGAGCTAATGTTATTTTGAAGGAGGTTATTGTTCTGATTAATATATTTGTGAAGGTGGAATAACTAACCTGCCCTCCCTCGCCTAACCCACAAAAAAACTATGGCTTTATAAGTGTTTGATGAGCTAATGTTATTTTGAAAGAGGTTATTGTTCTGATTAATATATTTGTGAAGGTGGAATAACTAACCCTCCCTCCCTCGACTAATCTACAAAACAACTATGGCTTTATAAGTGTTTGATGAGCTAATGTTATTTTGAAAGAGGTTATTGTTCTGATTAATATATTTGTAAAGGTGGAATAACTAACCTCCCTTCCCTCGCCTAACCCACAAAAAAACTATGGCTTTATAAGTGTTTGATGAGCTAATGTTATTTTGAAGGAGGTTATTGTTCTGATTAATATATTTGTGAAGGTGGCATAACTAACCCTCCCTCCCTCGCCTAACCCACAAAAAAATTTGGCTTTATAAGTGTTTGATGAGCTAATGTTATTTTGAAAGAGGTTATTGTTCTGATTAATATATTTGTGAAGGTGGAATAACTAGCCTCCCCTCCCTCGCCTAACCCACAAAAAAACTATGGCTTTATAAGTGTTTGATGAGCTAATGTTATTTTGAAGGAGGTTATTGTTCTGATTAATATATTTGTGAAGGTGGAATAACTAACCTGCCCTCCCTCGCCTAACCCACAAAAAAACTATGGCTTTATAAGTGTTTGATGAGCTAATGTTATTTTGAAGGAGGTTATTGTTCTAATTGATATATTTGTGAAGGTGGCATAACTAACTTCCCCTTCCTCGCCTAACCCACAAAAAAACTATGGCTTTATAAGTGTTTGATGAGCGAATGTTATTTTGAAGGAGGTTATTGTTCTGATTAATATATTTGTGATGGTGGCATAACTAACCCTCCCTCCCTCGCCTAACCCACAAAAAAAATTTGGCTTTATAAGTGTTTGATGAGCTAATGTTATTTTGAAAGAGGTTATTGTTCTGATTAATATATTTGTGAAGGTGGAATAACTAGCCTCCCCTCCCTCGCCTAACCCACAAAAAAAATTTGGCTTTATAAGTGTTTGATGAGCTAATGTTATTTTGAAGGAGGTTATTGTTCTGATTAATATATTTGTGAAGGTGGAATAACTAGCCTCCCCTCCCTCGCCTAACCCACAAAAAAACTATGGCTTTATAAGTGTTTGATGAGCTAATGTTATTTTGAAGGAGGTTATTGTTCTGATTAATATATTTGTGATGGTGGCATAACTAACCTGCCCTCCCTCGCCTAACCCACAAAAAAAATTTGGCTTTATAAGTGTTTGATGAGCTAATGTTATTTTGAAGGAGGTTATTGTTCTAATTAATATATTTGTGAAGGTGGAATAACTAGCCTCCCCTCCCTCGCCTAACCCACAAAAAAACTATGGCTTTATAAGTGTTTGATGAGCTAATGTTATTTTGAAGGAGGTTATTGTTCTGATTAATATATTTGTGAAGGTGGAATAACTAACCTGCCCTCCCTCGCCTAACCCACAAAAAAACTATGGCTTTATAAGTGTTTGATGAGCTAATGTTATTTTGAAGGAGGTTATTGTTCTGATTGATATATTTGTGAAGGTGGAATAACTAACCCTCCCTCCCTCGCCTAACCCACAAAAAAACTATGGCTTTATAAGTGTTTGATGAGCTAATGTTATTTTGAAGGAGGTTATTGTTCTGATTAATATATTTGTGAAGGTGGAATAACTAACCTGCCCTCCCTCGCCTAACCCACAAAAAAAATTTGGCTTTATAAGTGTTTGATGAGCTAATGTTATTTTGAAGGAGGTTATTGTTCTGATTAATATATTTGTGAAGGTGGAATAACTAACTTCCACTTCCTCGCCTAACCCACAAAAAAAATTTGGCTTTATAAGTGTTTGATGAGCTAATGTTATTTTGAAGGAGGTTATTGTTCTGATTAATATATTTGTGAAGGTGGAATAACTAACTTCCACTTCCTCGCCTAATCTACAATATAACTATCGTTTTATAAGTGTTTGATGAGGAAATGTTATTTTGAAGTAGGTTATAATTCTGATTAAGTTATTTGTGAAGGTGGAATAACTAACTTCCACTTCCTCGCTTAATCTACAATATAACTATCGTTTTATAAGTGTTTGATGAGCAAATGTTATTTTGAAGTAGGTTATAATTCTGATTAATATATTTGTGAAGGTGGAATAACTAACTTCCCCTTCCTCGCCTAATCTACAATATAACTATCGTTTTATAAGTGTTTGATGAGCAAATGTTATTTTGAAGTAGGTTATAATTCTGATTAATATATTTGTGAAGGTGGAATAACTAACTTCCCCTTCCTCGCCTAATCTACAATATAACTATCGTTTTATAAGTGTTTGATGAGCAAATGTTATTTTGAAGGAGGTTATAATTCTGATTAAGATATTTGTGAAAGTGGAATAACTAACTTCCCCTTCCTCGCCTAATCTACAATATAACTATCGTTTTATAAGTGTTTGATGAGCAAATGTTATTTTGAAGTAGGTTATAATTCTGATTAATATATTTGTGAAAGTGGAATAACTAACTTCCCCTTCCTCGCCTAATCTACAATATAACTATCGTTTTATAAGTGTTTGATGAGCAAATGTTATTTTGAAGTAGGTTATAATTCTGATTAATATATTTGTGAAGGTGGAATAACTAACTTCCCCTTCCTCGCCTAATCTACAATATAACTATCGTTTTATAAGTGTTTGATGAGCAAATGTTATTTTGAAGTAGGTTATAATTCTGATTAAGATATTTGTGAAAGTGGAATAACTAACTTCCCCTTCGTCGCCTAATCTACAAAATAACTATTGTTTAAAAGTGTTCGATGAGCTAATGTTATTTTGAAGGAGGTTATAATTCTGATTAAGATATTTGTGAAGGTGGATGACTAACTTCCCCTTCCTCGCCTAATCTACAAAATAACTATTGTTTAAAAGTTTTTGATGAGCTAATGTTATTTTGAAGGAGGTTATAATTCTGATTAAGATATTTGTGAAGGTGGAATAACTAACTTCCCCTTCCTCGCCTAATCTACAAAATAACTATTGTTTAAAAGTTTTTGATGAGCTAATGTTATTTTGAAGGAGGTTATAATTCTGATTAAGATATTTGTGAAGGTGGAATAACTAACTTCCCCTTCCTCGCCTAATCTACAATATAACTATCGTTTTATAAGTGTTTGATGAGCAAATGTTATTTTGAAGGAGGTTATAATTCTGATTAAGATATTTGTGAAAGTGGAATAACTAACTTCCCCTTCCTCGCCTAATCTACAATATAACTATCGTTTTATAAGTGTTTGATGAGCAAATGTTATTTTGAAGTAGGTTATAATTCTGATTAATATATTTGTGAAAGTGGAATAACTAACTTCCCCTTCCTCGCCTAATCTACAATATAACTATCGTTTTATAAGTGTTTGATGAGCAAATGTTATTTTGAAGTAGGTTATAATTCTGATTAATATATTTGTGAAGGTGGAATAACTAACTTCCCCTTCCTCGCCTAATCTACAATATAACTATCGTTTTATAAGTGTTTGATGAGCAAATGTTATTTTGAAGGAGGTTATAATTCTGATTAATATATTTGTGAAGGTGGAATAACTAACTTCCCCTTCCTCGCCTAATCTACAATATAACTATCGTTTTATAAGTGTTTGATGAGCAAATGTTATTTTGAAGGAGGTTATAATTCTGATTAAGATATTTGTGAAAGTGGAATAACTAACTTCCCCTTCGTCGCCTAATCTACAAAATAACTATTGTTTAAAAGTGTTCGATGAGCTAATGTTATTTTGAAGGAGGTTATAATTCTGATTAAGATATTTGTGAAGGTGGAATAACTAACTTCCCCTTCGTCGCCTAATCTACAAAATAACTATTGTTTAAAAGTGTTCGATGAGCAAATGTTATTTTGAAGGAGGTTATAATTCTGATTAATATATTTGTGAAGGTGGAATAACTAACTTCCCCTTCGTCGCCTAATCTACAAAATAACTATTGTTTAAAAGTGTTCGATGAGCAAATGTTATTTTGAAGTAGGTTATAATTCTGATTAATATATTTGTGAAAGTGGAATAACTAACTTCCCCTTCCTCGCCTAATCTACAATATAACTATCGTTTTATAAGTGTTTGATGAGCAAATGTTATTTTGAAGTAGGTTATAATTCTGATTAATATATTTGTGAAGGTGGAATAACTAACTTCCCCTTCCTCGCCTAATCTACAATATAACTATCGTTTTATAAGTGTTTGATGAGCAAATGTTATTTTGAAGGAGGTTATAATTCTGATTAATATATTTGTGAAGGTGGAATAACTAACTTCCCCTTCCTCGCCTAATCTACAATATAACTATCGTTTTATAAGTGTTTGATGAGCAAATGTTATTTTGAAGGAGGTTATAATTCTGATTAAGATATTTGTGAAAGTGGAATAACTAACTTCCCCTTCGTCGCCTAATCTACAAAATAACTATTGTTTAAAAGTGTTCGATGAGCAAATGTTATTTTGAAGGAGGTTATAATTCTGATTAAGATATTTGTGAAAGTGGAATAACTAACTTCCCCTTCGTCGCCTAATCTACAAAATAACTATTGTTTAAAAGTGTTCGATGAGCTAATGTTATTTTGAAGGAGGTTATAATTCTGATTAAGATATTTGTGAAAGTGGAATAACTAACTTCCCCTTCGTCGCCTAATCTACAAAATAACTATTGTTTAAAAGTGTTCGATGAGCTAATGTTATTTTGAAGGAGGTTATAATTCTGATTAAGATATTTGTGAAAGTGGAATAACAAACTTCCCCTTCCTCGCCTAATCTACAAAATAACTATTGTTTAAAAGTTTTTGATGAGCTAATGTTATTTTGAAGGAGGTTATAATTCTGATTAAGATATTTGTGAAGGTGGAATAACTAACTTCCCCCTCCTCGCCTAATCTACAATATAACTATCGTTTTATAAGTGTTTGATGAGCAAATGTTATTTTGAAGTAGGTTATAATTCTGATTAATATATTTGTGAAGGTGGAATAACTAACTTCCCCTTCCTCGCCTAATCTACAATATAACTATCGTTTTATAAGTGTTTGATGAGCAAATGTTATTTTGAAGGAGGTTATAATTCTGATTAATATATTTGTGAAGGTGGAATAACTAACTTCCCCTTCCTCGCCTAATCTACAATATAACTATCGTTTTATAAGTGTTTGATGAGCAAATGTTATTTTGAAGGAGGTTATAATTCTGATTAAGATATTTGTGAAAGTGGAATAACTAACTTCCCCTTCGTCGCCTAATCTACAAAATAACTATTGTTTAAAAGTGTTCGATGAGCAAATGTTATTTTGAAGGAGGTTATAATTCTGATTAAGATATTTGTGAAAGTGGAATAACTAACTTCCCCTTCGTCGCCTAATCTACAAAATAACTATTGTTTAAAAGTGTTCGATGAGCTAATGTTATTTTGAAGGAGGTTATAATTCTGATTAAGATATTTGTGAAAGTGGAATAACTAACTTCCCCTTCGTCGCCTAATCTACAAAATAACTATTGTTTAAAAGTGTTCGATGAGCTAATGTTATTTTGAAGGAGGTTATAATTCTGATTAAGATATTTGTGAAAGTGGAATAACAAACTTCCCCTTCCTCGCCTAATCTACAAAATAACTATTGTTTAAAAGTTTTTGATGAGCTAATGTTATTTTGAAGGAGTTTATAATTCTGATTAAGATATTTGTGAAGGTGGAATAACTAACTTCCCCCTCCTCGCCTAATCTACAATATAACTATCGTTTTATAAGTGTTTGATGAGCAAATGTTATTTTGAAGGAGGTTATAATTCTGATTAATATATTTGTGAAGGTGGATAACTAACTTCCCCTTCCTCGCCTAATCTACAAAATAACTATTGTTTAAAAGTGTTTGATGAGCAGACGTTATTTTGAAGTAGAATATTCTTCTGGTTCATTATTGTGAATGTGGAATAACTAACTTCCCCTTCCTCGCCTAATCTACAATATAACTATCGTTTTATAAGTGTTTGATGAGCAAATGTTATTTTGAAGGAGGTTATAATTCTGATTAAGATATTTGTGAAGGTGGAATAACTTACTTTCCCAGCCTCACACATAGCTTGTGTGGTTATGTTGATAACAAATAAAAGATCTACACCAACTCACAAATTGAGAATTTATTCACTCAGACGAGTTTCAATGACAAAGTCGTCATCATCAGTTAGTATTGCTACTACAAACTCCAGTATCAAGTTTCTATATAATATTGCAGTTTGTAGTATCAACACACCCAGTTGATGATGACTTGGTCATTGAAACGCGTCTGAGTAAATATAATATTATTTTATGAGTTTGTATTCGTCTATTAATTGTTATAATGAAAATGGTTATATTTTATACTATTGACATAATATTCAAGAATCTTCTAGATTTGGTCATAATTAATAATAATTGGCTTTCTCATTTCGACCAAATGGTAATCAAGGTAGGAAACGTAAGCCCTAAGCTTGACTCGCGGCTATGGTATTTATAGAGTGAATAAACCTTGCGGATGAAAAAAAATTATAAACTTTATTGGCGCTGCCAGGGATCGAACCCAGCACCATCTAGGTAGTAGTACACTCTCTATACCACTCAGCTATCTTGAAGCATTTATCAGCCCAAAGGACATATACAAATATTATAAAAACCAACAAAAATCTCTGATTATGAATCGTGTTTAGTGTAGTATAAAACGACCAATAACGTTTGGTGGTATTACAAGACGAGGCTCAAATAGGTGACTAATTGAACGATGGTAGGAAAAATATTTTGTCTCTATGTGTGGAGTAACTTTATGTATGAAGTAACCTAATTTGAAGGCAGCATGAATTAAAAAATTAACTCATCAACTTCCTAAATGGTTTGTAATTTTAACTATGCTTCCTTGTTTCATTAAAAGACGGTTGCTATTTGAGTCAATAACATTTATTTTCAAAATAACGACGTTTCGACAGCCATCTTCATCAGGCCCAAAGTGCATATATGAAATTAAAACCTTAAAATTGGCAAATTAATACAAAAACAATTATGATAATGTTACCTTAAATAAATGAGAACCTATAGGATTTTTGAATTTATCACAAGGTGACTTTTTATTAACCTTAAACTATGCTCAGTTTTTGTAATTTTCAACTGTATTTTTAATTTTTATATATATTACAAACACTTTGTATAAGTATAGTTCTGTGATAATTTCAAAAATAACTGCCAGCTTGCCATTTAAGGTAGTTATATTTAAGGTTGAATATTTCACGTAATTGTTTTTGTATTAATTTGCCAATTTCAATATACAGGGTTATCATACAAAATATGGTTTCAACCATGGTTTAAAGAAAAATCGAATTACTTAAAGTTAATGTCGTTTATTCATCCAATTTGACGTCTCAAACAGTTTTTTGTACATAATTAGTAAATTTCAATATGAGCGCCCTTAGTCGCTAGACAAATGTCCAAACGATACCCAACTTCTCTCCAAACATTTGTTAACATCTCTTCGGTCATGGCTGTCATTGCTTCATTAATCCTGTTTTTAAAGTGGTTCTGGTCGCGAATGTTTTGTAAATAAACCACGCTTTTAATGTACCTCCACAAGTAGTGTCAGGTCTGGACTACCTGGAGGCCACAGCATAGGTCCTTGCCGGCCTATCCATCGTTCAAAGCTTCTGTCACCAATGCACTGAAGTGTGGGGGAGCACCACCTTGCATTGTATATGTAAACCTTAAAGTGAATGTAAACATATAGGCTTACACATTATTATACATCTATGCTATTATACCATTGCCCGTATAGCAAAATTTCTTTGTTTCCTTCTGCCTTTAAAACTATTTTATTTTGAATGCAGTAGCACAATAGCCCTTAGTTTTATGTAGTAACTAATTGCTTGTATTACAGTAATAAGAAGTAAAGTACTGTAGATGCAGCTCAGTAGTGCACGCTAAACGTTTTTAAAAAGTAACCTGTAGCTTTATATTTAATATATATGTTCGATTATCCGAACACCTTTCGATCCCAATTAGTTCGGATAATCGACTCTCTACTCTAATTAAAAGTTATGTAACTATATTTACGGGGTTTCGATAATCGGTCAATTGATAATCCAAATGTATTTAAATATGTCGATTGGTTTCCTTTGGAACTACAATATTTTCATTACTTTTAATTGTAAGGATTAATAACAAGTAATGTAGAACAAACGTTTTTAGAGTCAATTCCTACTTGGGTAAGCAAAGAAAAATTCTATCTTCGGTACTTTTCGTTAAACAATTGCCGTTAATATAAATAAAGTAATACGACTTAAACGTTAAAACAGCTGTTCTGCCACATAACCTACGTCATAAAATCAGCTGTTCAATGAAATCATATGTTGTCACTTATTTTAAGCTAAAGGGGAAGAAATAACTAAATTTCATTCCTTGCTCCTTTTGTGAAAAATTTATCTCCTATTTAAAACTAAAATTAAATAATTAAATGTAATTATGAATTAATATTTGAAACAACTGTATTAACATCAAGTGTCATCCACTACAAGTTTAAAAAATGAATTTAAATTTGAGTAGATGAATAAAACGTATCTTATTAAGGACTGAATATTTGACAAGATACATATAGCGAGAGTGTGAACTAATAGAAGGAAGTTTCTTAATGTAATCATCTTGAATTCACTGATTAAACTATTACACTACTTAACTAAGTGAATACGTAATTGCTTACTTGCTGACGCATTTCAAAACGATCGTTCCTTTTTCGAAGCTAACCTTCTACTCCTGGAAAAGGAACGATCGTTTTGAAACGCGTCAGCAAGTAAGCAATCACATATTCACTTACTTAAGTAGTGTAAAAGAGGAGGAGAATAGAAGGAGTTTAATAGAAGGAGTTGAATAAATATTTAATCTAATCGTTTCAAGCAATTCTGCACATGAAGTGACCCGAACTGACTTGTTTTAAAGGAACACTTGACTTTTAATTGTTTGTATTTGTCAGATATTTATAACAGAAGGTAAAATGAATTGACAAGTTTCTTGTAGTGAATTCGTAATGCTTAAAAAGCCGAGGAACGGTAAATTTTGCTTAATTGCGTCAGCAAATATTTATATAGACTCTTTGTTAAGAAATGTTATCTTATTACATTATTTCTTAGACTAAAATTATTACGCGAAATAATATAAAAAAGGTGAGTTAATTATTTGCAAATATAATTTCCCCTTACCCCTCTAACTTTCTCCCCTCCATAGTGTCCGACTTAACAGCGACCAGCGTAATGTTGGTGCAGTTGTGTTGCGACTGCGGCGCTACACAGCACTACGCTTCCCAGTCGTCCATGTTCTTCACTTATGTTGTCTTCCTCTTCTATTTCAGGTTCATCACGTGTGTCATGGAGGTAGCACAGAAGTGACTTGCAGCGTTCGTAACGTCAGGTACAGTGATAGTGCGGTGTTCTGCGATGGAAGCCAACAGGCGAGTGCGGACGACCGTTCATAAATATTTTTGCGAACAGTTTTATTTTGGTGTCGGTGTTTTCCTAATGTTAGGGATCGTACTAAGCGTGCCGCCGAGTACGTCAAGTGACGTCAGAGCGGTCGGCAACGCGAGCTATACACCCGCCTATCATATAAAGGCCAATCAGACGCGTATTTTTAAAAATAAAAATTCCAAATCCAGACACCAGTCGAAAAGAACAAGAACGCGAGAGGAAGAAGCCCTGGAAGCGGCCGTAGAGGACGTCACCGATGAAGACTACCCTGACTACCTGAGCACGACCCCAGTCTCGTCCGGGTGTTCGGCCTGTCGGATGAGAGAAGAAATGAAAAACTTTAGTTTAGCGGTGATCAAAGAACAAATTTTAAATAAACTAGGGATCGTTCAGTTTCCGAATACGACGGGAAGGACGCTGCCGAAAATCCCGCAGGTTTTGATAGAAAAGTACCGCAAGAACCAGCACGTGGCGGGGATGTTGGGGGACGAGCCTGTGCCTAAGCCAGGACCTGTGATACATGACGACGACGATGACTACCACGCCAGGACGGAGAAAGTAATCGCATTCGCTCAACCACGTGAGTACAACATGTCTAAACTAGTTCTTGCCACTTGTAATTACACTTAGAACTATATCTATAGAGAAATAAACATACAAAAGACCTTTTTAATTTACTAATTTTAATAGGCCTAATAATTAAAATAATAATACTAATTATAAATTATATATTTACTAAATACCAAATATAATTATTTTCAATTATGAAAAAGTTATTGAGATTCATTAGCTTAATAGGTTTATAGATAGATGTCTTGTAGAAACATCTTTATGGTAAAGAACAAATGGTTGAAATAAAGTAGTAGAATAACCATTCCATTGAGTAGTAATAACTGCTTGCATTACAGTAATAGGAAGTAAAGTGCTGTACATACACCTCAGTAAATGTTTCCTATAACGTAACCTGTAGCTTTGTATTTAATATAACTTAATACATGTTCGATTATCCGAAAACCTCTGGTCATAATTAGTTCGGATAATTGACTCTCTGCTGTAATAAAAATTATGAAACTATATTTACGGGGTATAGATGATTAGTCAATCGATAATTAGTTACACTCGCAATTAGTTATACGTAGAAAAAATATATCTAAAGAGACATAAATATACAAAGAGCCTGTAATGTTGTCAGTCATTGAAATGAGTTTCTTTACCAGTTTTATTGATGTGTTCTATGCTACGAAAAGTCATTTCTGTTCAGAATCGCCTGCGTATTTGTACCTGCAACATTTAACGTGTCGCCTATAAAAACATGTAAACTAGGTTTAAAAAAAATCAATTAATAAATGACTGCGTGTCCAAATGAAACGATCTTTAAAAACTTACCGATTCGGTTATTTTAGGGTGACGTAGGCCTATATAATCATATTATAAACAACGTTTTAGGAAAAATCGTAACGAAACTCCCCTTAAGGGCTGGGCACGTTATTTGGAAAACATCGTCCTAACTATTCATATTGATGTAATTCCTTTTTTATAAAATAAAAATAATAATAATAAAAGAACTTAGTGACAAAAAATCAACTAAACCTGTTAATGAAAGAGAACAAATACATTTTAAATTTATTTTTAATACCATAAAAAATCAACCAACAGTTATCCAAACCATACGTGCAGGCAAACATGCCTTTGACGTACAAAGAGGGTTATTACAAAATCCCTGTTTAGCTTTAAATAACTTTTGTAAAAGCGAGAAATAATTAACCTAATGAGTAGTTTTAATGAACAAGATTATTCCATTGTTTGCAAAGTTTATTTCTCTGGTTGATACTCGTACAATGTACTTAATTTTATGATAATTTTAATGAACAATATAAATTACAAATATAATCAATAAAATTACACAGTCCCTTCTTTCTTACACTAAATATACCCCCAGGAAGAATCGATTTTCCTGTTAGCTTCGTTGACAATGTGAGTGGTTTTAAGTTCGCTAAGACTTATTATTTAAATATATCATTTAAATTAATGTTAATTATATGAAGATATTATTTAAATAATACAAATCGTGCTTTTGTATATTCATAACTTTAAACCAAAGGCTAATGTGTTCTTTATGTAAAGGCAATAAAAGGTTAATTGTCCAAAGAATATAACTTCTAAATGAATTGGATACTTTGGTATTATACCGACCTATAGGCAGTGTGGGACATTATAGAATGGAGATATACAAAATAAAACTATACATTAAACTTTTACAAAAGTACACAAAATATTTCTTTAACTAGAACAAAGTTCTTTTTTATTTATAACTTCAATATCTTTTGCTATATATGTTTTATATATATACGTTTTAAATTAAATCAATTTTTTGTTCAGTACTTCTGAAGATGGTTACCTTGTAACTGAAATGTACATCAGGTGAATAAATAAAGTTAATTTGTGGTTATTGGGTTTATTATTTAAAATATTAAGAACAAAGTTATTTTAAATGTCCAATCGCGAAGCAGTTACCTTGAATGTATATATAAACATCAAATATTGTTTAACATTCTCATTACCTTGAATGTGTATATAAACATCAAATATTGTTTAACATTCTCATTACCTTGAATGTATATATAAACATCAAATATTGTTTAACATTCTCATTACCTTGAATGTATATATAAACATCAAATATTGTTTAACATTCTCATTACCTTGAATGTATATATAAACATCAAATATTGTTTAACATTCTCATTACCTTGAATGTGTATATAAACATCAAATATTGTTTAACATTCTCATTACCTTGAATGTATATATAAACATCAAATATTGTTTAACATTCTCATTACCTTGAATGTATATATAAACATCAAATATTGTTTAACATTCTCATTACCTTGAATGTATATATAAACATCAAATATTGTTTAACATTCTCATTACCTTGAATGTGTATATAAACAACAAATATTGTTTAACATTCTCATTACCTTGAATGTATATATAAACATCAAATATTGTTTAACATTCTCATTACCTTGAATGTGTATATAAACATTACTATATCCCTATTTTACAATATGCCTATGAAGTATCCAGTTTGGATAGATTTAGTTGTAATTTTATACAACATTATTATATCCCTATTTTACAATATATACTTATGAAGTATCCAGTTAGGATAGATTTAGTTCAAATTTTATATAACATTACTATATCACTATTTTAGAATATATACTTATGAAGTATCCAGTTAGGATAGATTTAGGTGTCATTTTATACAACATTACCGTATCCCTATTTTACAATATACCTATGTATACCTATATATACCAAGTTAGGATAGATTTAGTTGTAACTTTATACAACATTACTTTATTCCTATTTTACAATATATACTTATGAAGTATCCAGTTAGGATAGATTTGGTTTTAATTTTATACAACATTACCGTATCCCTATTTTACAATATACCTATGAAGTATCCAGTTAGAATAGATTTGGTTGTAAGAGAGTAAAAGTTTAATGTAAAGGTTTATTTACTTACTTTCTAATTCTGTAATGTTCTACATTCCCAATGTGTGTGTAGTCGGTATAACACCAAAGTACCAAAAATAGATTTCGTGCTGTAAATATAGGTTAAAATACTTCCGATTACTTAGATTATATAATTATGTTTCCATTGTTTCTAACTATGGTTGATAAAGATATGCTCTCTATAAAATATATCCTAAAACACCTTACAGTCTAACTTAGAGAGTACACCTTGATTTAGTGTATATCTTGTTAGAGAATATATATTGATAAAGATATGCCCCTTATAAAGTATATCCAAAATCTCTCTACAGTATAACATAGAGAGTATATCTTGAATTAGTGTATATCTTGTTAGAGAATATATATTGATAAAGATATGCCCCTTATAAAGTATATCCAAAATCTCTCTACAGTACAACTTAGAGAGTATATCTTGATTTAGTGTATATCTTGTTAGAGAGTATATATTGATAATGATGTGCCCTCTATAAAGTATATCCTAAAGCTCTCTACAGTATAACATAGAGAGTATATCTTGAATTAGTGTATATCTTGTTAGTGAATATATATTGATAAAGATATGCCCCTTATAAAGTATATCCAAAATCTCTCTACAGTACAACTTAGAGAGCATATCTTGATTTAGTGTTTATCTTGTTTTAGAATATATATATTGATAATGATGTGCCCTCTATAAAGTATATCCTAAAGCTCTCTACAGTATAACATAGAGAGTATATCTTGAATTAGTGTATATCTTGTTAGTGAATATATATTGATAAAGATATGCCCCTTATAAAGTATATCCAAAATCTCTCTACAGTACAACTTAGAGAGCATATCTTGATTTAGTGTTTATCTTGTTAGAGAGTATATATTGATAATGATGTGCCCTCTATAAAGTATATCCTAAAGCTCTCTACAGTATAACATAGAGAGTATATCTTGATTTAGTGTATATCTTGTTAGAGAGTATATATTGATAATGATGTGCCCTCTATAAAGTATATCCAAAATCTCTCTACAGTACAACTTAGAGAGTATATCTTGATTTAGTGTATATCTTGTTAGAGAGTATATATTGATAATGATGTGCCCTCTATAAAGTATATCCTAAAGCTCTCTATAGTATAACATAGAGAGTATATCTTGAATTAGTGTATATATTGTTAGTGAATATATATTGATAAAGATATGCCCCTTATAAAGTATATCCAAAATCTCTCTACAGTACAACTTAGAGAGTATATCTTGATTTAGTGTATATCTTGTTAGAGAGTATATATTGATAATGATGTGCCCTCTATAAAGTATATCCTAAAGCTCTCTACAGTATAACATAGAGAGTATATCTTGAATTAGTGTATATCTTGTTAGTGAATATATATTGATAAAGATATGCCCCTTATAAAGTATATCCAAAATCTCTCTACAGTACAACTTAGAGAGCATATCTTGATTTAGTGTTTTTCTTGTTTTAGAATATATATATTGATAATGATGTGCCCTCTATAAAGTATATCCTAAAGCTCTCTACAGTATAACATAGAGAGTATATCTTGAATTAGTGTATATCTTGTTAGTGAATATATATTGATAAAGATATGCCCCTTATAAAGTATATCCAAAATCTCTCTACAGTACAACTTAGAGAGCATATCTTGATTTAGTGTTTATCTTGTTAGAGAGTATATATTGATAATGATGTGCCCTCTATAAAGTATATCCTAAAGCTCTCTACAGTATAACATAGAGAGTATATCTTGATTTAGTGTATATCTTGTTAGAGAGTATATATTGATAATGATGTGCCCTCTATAAAGTATATCCAAAATCTCTCTACAGTACAACTTAGAGAGTATATCTTCATTTAGTGTATATCTTGTTAGAGAGTATATATTGATAATGATGTGCCCTCTATAAAGTATATCCTAAAGCTCTCTACAGTATAACATAGAGAGTATATCTTGAATTAGTGTATATCTTGTTAGTGAATATATATTGATAAAGATATGCCCCTTATAAAGTATATCCAAAATCTCTCTACAGTACAACTTAGAGAGTATATCTTGATTTAGTATATATCTTGTTAGAGATTATATATATTGATAAAGATATGCTCTCTATAAAGTATATCCAAAATCTCTCTACAGTACAACTTAGAGAGTATATCTTGATTTAGTATATATCTTGTTAGAGATTATATATATTGATAAAGATATGCTCTCTATAAAGTATCTCTTAAAGCTGTCTACAGTATAACATAGAGAGTATATCTTGATTTAGTGTATATTTTGTTAAAGAATATACATTGCTAAAAATATACCCTAAAAATATTTAGTGTATATCTTGTTAGAGAATATATATTGATAAAGATATGCCCTCTATAATGTATATCCTAAAGCTGTCTACAGTATAACATAGTAGAGAGTATATCTTGAATTAGTGTATATCATGTTAGAGAATATATATTGCTAAAAATATACCCTCTATAAAGTATATCCTAAAGCTTTCTACAGTATAACATAAAGAGTTTTATTGATTTAGTGTATATCTTGTTAGAGAATATATATTGATAAAGATATGCCCTCTATAATGTATATCCTAAAGCTCTCTACAGTATAACATAGAGAGTATATCTTGATTTAGTGTATATCTTGTTAGAGAATATATATTGCTAAAAATACACCCTCTATAAAATATATCCTAAAACACCTTACAGTATAACATAGAGAGTACATATTGATTTAGCGTATATCTTGTTAGAGAATATATATTAATAAAGATATGCCCTCTATAAAAAATATCCTAAAGCTCTCTACAGTATAACATAGAGAGACAATCTTGACTTAGTGTATATATTGTTAGAGAGTATATATTGATAAAGATAGGCCCTCTACAAAGTATATCCTAAAACTCTCTACAGTATAATATAGAGAGAATAACTTGATTTAGTGTTTATCTTGCTAAAGAATATATATTGCTAAAAATATACCTTCTATAAAGTATATCCTAAATCTCTCTACAGTATAACGTAGAGAGCATATCTTGATTTAGTGTTTATCTTGTTAGAGAGTATACAATGATAAAGACACGCCGTCTACAATTTATATCCTAAAGCTCTCTACAGTATAACATAGAGAGCATATCTTGATTTAGAGTATATCTTGTTAGAGAATATATATATTGATAATGATATACACTCTACAAAGTATATGCTAAAACTCTCAGCAGTGTAACATAGAGTGAATAACTTGATTTAGTGTTTATCTTGTTAGAGAGTATATATTGATAAAGATATTCCCTCTATAAAAATATCCTAAAGCTCTCTACAGTATAACATAAAGAGTTTTATTGATTTAGTGTATATCTTGTTAGAGAATATATATTGATAAAGATAGGCCCTCTACAAAGTATATCCTAAAACTCTCTACAGTATAACATAGAGAGAATAACTTGATTTAGTGTTTATCTTGTTAGAGAGTATATATTGATAAAGTTATGCCCTCTACAAAGTATATCCTAAAACTCTCTACAGTATAACATAGAGAGAATAACTTGATTTAGTGTTTATCTTGTTAGAGAGTATATATTGATAAAGTTATGCCCTCTATAAAGTATATCCTAATGCTCTTTACAGTTTAACATAGAGAGCACATCTTGACTTAGTGTTTATCTTGTTAGAGAGTTTATATAGATGAAGCTATTCCCTCTACAAAGTATATCGTTAAACCCTTTACACTATTAACATAGAGAGCATATCTTGAAATATAATTAATTTGGTTGTTAACAAAGAAAGCTTTATGTTTACATTTTTTGTTTAGTAATTTTTGATTAAAAGTATCACTATTTGAAAAAATTAAAGTTAGGTTACTTCTGAATGACGATAAAAATATTGCTAAAACCTCAACGGGTTTAATCTTAGGTAAATTGTAATATTAGTTAATTTTGATTATTTTGTATTTTTGGGGTTTTTCTATTGTAATACACTGTACCACTGTGCTATTGGTATTTTCTATTACTCCTAAAGGTGTTATTTTACCAATATTGAGGTAGCTGGTATATAAACTCGTATAAGTTTAAAATTATTTTTACTGTCAATTACTTAAAGAGACTATTCGAAAGCAAATTGCAAAAAGAGTATTTTATTTTTACTTTCAGTTATAAAGCTTAGAATTATGTCTGCTAAATAATTATTAAGTTGGAATATAGTTTAACCTCCCTTTACTAGAACAATTGGGGTGTATCTAAGTAGAATCCGGAAAGTATAATACGTGAAAACAACCTTGTGACCCGTCTATCTCTCGGCTGTTCGCAATGCCATAACTACGTCATATCTTTATAGTTGAACCTCCCTTTACGGCCCGTTAGACTAGAACAATTGGGGTGTATCTAAGTAGAATCTGGAAAGTATAATACGTGAAAGCAACCTTGTGACCCCTCTATCTCTCGGCTGCTCGCAATGCCATAACTACGTCATATCTTTATAGTTGCAGTAGTAAAAAAACTCCAAACCGATATTGTTTGGCTAGCCAGCAACTGACCTCGCCGTCAATTTCTTACAGCAGTGACGAAATCATATTTTACTTTGAAACTCCACTGACAATTATTAAATTCAATGTATACTTTCAATAAAGGATTTATCAATATTAGATTAATTATAAATAATATTAATTCTTAATATACGGCCTACTCATCTTCATTTTTGTTGGGAACATTTGTATACATTTGAGTAAATCTTTTGTCTTTCCTAGCATTGCAATATTTTCCTCTGTTGACGCGTTTCGGAATGACTCCATTTTTAAAACTTAAATCGTACTCTTTAAGTTTTGTACGATTTAAGTTTTGAAAAGGGAGTCATTCCGAAACGCGTCAACAGAGGAAAATATTGTAATGTTTGGAAATGCAATGTACCTAAATATATACTTCTATTAAATGTTTATGATAGGTTAAATATAGAATATATTTTTGTAATATATAATATGAGTTAGGTTAAATATAGCATATAATTTTGTAATATATAGAATGAGTTAGATTAAATATAGCCTATATTTTTGTAATATATAAAATGAGTTAGGTTAAGTATAGGCTATATTTTTGTAATACATAAAATGAGTTGGGGTAAATATAGCCTATATTTTTATAATATATAAAATGAGTAATTTTCTTATTTTGTGTAATTTACACAAAAAGTAGAACTATATCTAAAAAAAAAAGAATTACAATTCCTCGTATTTAGCATAAACTAGCATAATTGTATGTAATCCTTGGTTTCACTCTGCCCTACACAGAAATTATACGGTTAGTGTGCCACGATTATTCAATAGCCCACGAAATACGTAAAACGGACTCTGTACCAGAAGAGGTTACAAGCAATATATTCACACTGATTCTCAATATAACTATATATTTCGTTACAAAACGGCATCGATAACTTAACTAAACCCATAACATTCATTACACCTAAAGAAGAGATTATGTTTTAAAATAATAAATAGCTTCTGTTTACGAAAAGCCAAAACCAATATATGTACGTAATGTTTTTGATTAGAATGATAATATTTCATAGGCTACCGCTTTAAATAAAATTTAAAATATTTATTGAAGTACCTCTTATTATAAATTATATAGTACTACGTCGGAACAATTTTACATTCTGAGTATAGCCTTATATATTGTAGCAAATTATATAGTACTACGTCGAAACAATTTTACATTCTGAGTATAGGCCTATATATTGTAGCAAATTATATAGTTCTATGTCGTAAGAATTTTACATCCTGAGTATAGGGCTATATATTGTAGCAAATTATATAGTTCTATGTCGTAAGAATTTTACATCCTGAGTATAGGCCTATATATTGTAGCAAATTATATAGTTCTATGTCGTAAGAATTTTACATCCTGAATATAGGCCTATATATTGTAGCAAATTATATAGTTCTATGTCGTAAGAATTTTACATCCTGAGTATAGGCCTATATATTGTAGCAAATTATATAGTTCTATGTCGTAAGAATTTTACATCCTGAATATAGGCCTATATATTGTAGCAAATTATATAGTTCTATGTCGTAAGAATTTTACATCCTGAATATAGGCCTATATATTGTAGCAAATTATATAGTTCTATGTCGTAAGAATTTTACATCCTGAATATAGGCCTATATATTGTAGCAAATTATATAGTTCTATGTCGTAAGAATTTTACATCCTGAGTATAGGCCTATATATTGTAGCAAATTATATAGTTCTATGTCGTAAGAATTTTACATCCTGAATATAGGCCTATATATTGTAGCAAATTATATAGTTCTATGTCGTAAGAATTTTACATCCTGAATATAGGCCTATATATTGTAGCAAATTATATAGTTCTATGTCGTAAGAATTTTACATCCTGAGTATAGGCCTATATATTGTAACAAATTATATAGTTCTATGTCGTATGAATTTTACATCCTGAATATAGGCCTATATATTGTAGCAAATTATATAGTTCTATGTCGTAAGAATTTTACATCCTGAATATAGGCCTATATATTGTAGCAAATTATATAGTTCTATGTCGTAAGAATTTTACATCCTGAATATAGGCCTATATATTGTAGCAAATTATATAGTTCTATGTCGTAAGAATTTTACATCCTGAATATAGGCCTATATATTGTAGCAAATTATATAGTTCTATGTCGTAAGAATTTTACATCCTGAATATAGGCCTATATATTGTAGCAAATTATATAGTTCTATGTCGTAAGAATTTTACATCCTGAATATAGGCCTATATATTGTAGCAAATTATATAGTTCTATGTCGTAAGAATTTTACATCCTGAATATAGGCCTATATATTGTAGCAAATTATATAGTTCTATGTCGTAAGAATTTTACATCCTGAATATAGGCCTATATATTGTAGCAAATTATATAGTTCTATGTCGTAAGAATTTTACATCCTGAATATAGGCCTATATATTGTAGCAAATTATATAGTTCTATGTCGTAAGAATTTTACATCCTGAATATAGGCCTATATATTGTAGCAAATTATATAGTTCTATGTCGTAAGAATTTTACATCCTGAATATAGGCCTATATATTGTAGCAAATTATATAGTTCTATGTCGTAAGAATTTTACATCCTGAATATAGGCCTATATATTGTAGCAAATTATATAGTTCTATGTCGTAAGAATTTTACATCCTGAATATAGGCCTATATATTGTAGCAAATTATATAGTTCTATGTCGTAAGAATTTTACATCCTGAATATAGGCCTATATATTGTAGCAAATTATATAGTTCTATGTCGTAAGAATTTTACATCCTGAATATAGGCCTATATATTGTAGCAAATTATATAGTTCTATGTCGTAAGAATTTTACATCCTGAATATAGGCCTATATATTGTAGCAAATTATATAGTTCTATGTCGTAAGAATTTTACATCCTGAGTATAGGCCTATATATTGTAGCAAATTATATAGTTCTATGTCGTATGAATTTTACATCCTGAATATAGGCCTATATATTGTAGCAAATTGTATAGTTCTATGTCGTAAGAATTTTACATCCTGAATATAGGCCTATATATTGTAGCAAATTATATAGTTCTATGTCGTAAGAATTTTACATCCTGAGTATAGGCCTATATATTGTAACAAATTATATAGTTCTCTGTCGTAAGAATTTTACATCCTGAGTATAGGCCTATATATTGTAGCAAATTATATAGTTCTATGTCGAAACAATTTTACATTCTGAGTATAGGCCTATATATTGTAGCAAATTATATAGTTCTATGTCGTAAGAATTTTACATCCTGAATATAGGCCTATATATTGTAACAAATTATATAGTTCTATGTCGTAAGAATTTTACATCCTGAATATAGGCCTATATATTGTAGCAAATTATATAGTTCTATGTCGTAAGAATTTTACATCCTGAGTATAGGCCTATATATTGTAGCAAATTATATAGTTCTATGTCGTAAGAATTTTACATCCTGAATATAGGCCTATATATTGTAGCAAATTATATAGTTCTATGTCGTAAGAATTTTACATCCTGAATATAGGCCTATATATTGTAGCAAATTATATAGTTCTATGTCGTAAGAATTTTACATCCTGAGTATAGGCCTATATATTGTAACAAATTATATAGTTCTATGTCGAAACAATTTTACATCCTGAATATAGGCCTATATATTGTAGCAAATTATATAGTTCTATGTCGAAACAATTTTACATCCTGAATATAGGCCTATATATTGTAGCAAATTATATAGTTCTATGTCGTAAGAATTTTACATCCTGAGTAGAGGCCTATATATTGTAGCAAATTATATAGTTCTATGTCGAAACAATTTTACATTCTGAGTATAGGCCTATATATTGTAGCAAATTATATAGTTCTATGTCGTAAGAATTTTACATCCTGAGTATAGGCCTATATATTGTAACAAATTATATAGTTCTATGTCGAAACAATTTTACATCCTGAATATAGGCCTATATATTGTAGCAAATTATATAGTTCTATGTCGAAACAATTTTACATCCTGAGTATAGGCCTATATATTGTAACAAATTATATAGTTCTATGTCGAAACAATTTTACATCCTGAATATAGGCCTATATATTGTAGCAAATTATATAGTTCTATGTCGAAACAATTTTACATTCTGAGTATAGGCCTATATATTGTAGCAAATTATATAGTTCTATGTCGTAAGAATTTTACATTCTGAGTATAGGCCTATATATTGTAGCAAATTATATAGTTCTATGTCGAAACAATTTTACATCCTGAATATAGGCCTATATATTGTAGCAAATTATATAGTTCTATGTCGAAACAATTTTACATTCTGAGTATAGGCCTATATATTGTAGCAAATTATATAGTTCTATGTCGTAAGAATTTTACATCCTGAGTATAGGCCTATATATTGTAACAAATTATGTAGTTCTATGTCGTAAGAATTTTACATCCTGAGTATAGGATTATATATTGTAACAAATTATGTAGTACTACGTCGAAACAATTTTACATTATGAGTATAGGCCTATATATTGTAGCAAATTATATAGTTCTATGTCGTAAGAATTTTACATCCTGAGTATAGGCCTATATATTGTAACAAATTATGTAGTTCTATGTCGTAAGAATTTTACATCCTGAGTATAGGCCTATATATTGTAACAAATTATGTAGTTCTATGTCGTAAGAATTTTACATCCTGAGTATAGGACTATATATTGTAACAAATTATGTAGTACTACGTCGAAACAATTTTACATTCTGAGTATAGGCCTATATACTGTAACAAATTATGTAGTACTACGTCGATAAATTTTACATTCTGAGTATAGCCATATCTATTATAGCAAATTATATAGTTCTATGTCGTAAGAATTTTACATCCTGAATATAGGCCTATATATTGTAGCAAATTATATAGTTCTATGTCGTAAGAATTTTACATCCTGAATATAGGCCTATATATTGTAGCAAATTATATAGTTCTATGTCGTAAGAATTTTACATCCTGAGTATATGCCTATATATTGTAGCAAATTATATAGTTCTATGTCGAAACAATTTTACATTCTGAGTATAGGCCTATATATTGTAGCAAATTATATAGTTCTATGTCGAAACAATTTTACATCCTGAATATAGGCCTATATATTGTAGCAAATTATATAGTTCTATGTCGTAAGAATTTTACATCCTGAATATAGGCCTATATATTGTAGCAAATTATATAGTTCTATGTCGTAAGAATTTTACATCCTGAATATAGGCCTATATATTGTAGCAAATTATATAGTTCTATGTCGTAAGAATTTTACATCCTGAATATAGGCCTATATATTGTAGCAAATTATATAGTTCTATGTCGTAAGAATTTTACATCCTGAATATAGGCCTATATATTGTAGCAAATTATATAGTTCTATGTCGAAACAATTTTACATTCTGAGTATAGGCCTATATATTGTAGCAAATTATATAGTTCTATGTCGTAAGAATTTTACATCCTGAGTATAGGCCTATATATTGTAACAAATTATGTAGTTCTACGTCGAAACAATTTTACATTCTGAGTATAGGCCTATATATTGTAACAAATTATGTAGTACTACGTCGAAAAATTTTACATTCTGAGTATAGCCATATCTATTATAGCAAATAATATAGTTAGATAATACTTTGACATTATGTTTTTAGACCTATATATTGTAGCAAAATATCTTTCGGACTAATTTAAAGAGTTTTTGTTTTTTATATTTCATAAATTTCAAAGTGATAATCACAGAAAAAATTTTAATCATTTTAAAACAAGTTCTTAAATCGAGCAGTTGAGAAGCTTGCTGGAAATAAAATTAAATAAATTTTACGCACTCTGGGAATCCCGTGTTACCGTATATTATCCGTCGTGGTTGGTTGGTGACGTATCCTATGACGTTATCAGGGTATAAACCTGTCTTAATATATCTTCCCATACTGTAACATTTAATGTTGACCTCGTGAGTATGTATTGATACTTGGACTACTAGCATGCGTTTCTGCTACTCTGGGAAGCCCGTGATACCGTATAATATCCGTCGTGGTTGGTTGGTGACGTATCCTATGACGTTATCAGGGTATAAACCTGTCTTAATATATCTTCCCATACTGTAACATTTAATGTTGACCTCGTGAGTATGCATTGATACTTGGACTACTAGCATGCGTTTCTGCTACTCTGGGAAGCCCGTGTTACCGTATAATATCCGTCGTGGTGGGTTGGTGACGTATCCTATGACATTATCAGGGTATAAACCTGTCTTAGTAGCTCTTCCCATACTGTAACATTTAATGTTGTCCTCGTGAGTATGTATTGATACTTGGACTACTAGCATGCGTTTCTGCTACTCTGGGAAGCCCGTGTTACCGTATAATGTCCGTCGTGGTTGGTTGGTGACGTATCCTATGACATTATCAGGGTATAAACCTGTCTTAATATATCTTCCTATACTGTAACATTTATTGTTGTCCTCGTGAGTATGTATTGATACTTGGACTACTAGCATGCGTTTCTGCTACTCTGGGAAGCCCGTGTTACCGTATAATATCCGTCGTGGTTGGTTGGTGACGTATCCTATGACGTTATCAGGGTATAAACCTGTCTTAATATATCTTCCCATACTGTAACATTTAATGTTGTCCTCGTGAGTATGAATTGATACTTGGACTACTAGCATGCGTTTCTGCTACTCTGGGAAGCCCGTGTTACCGTATAATATCCGTCGTGGTTGGTTGGTGACGTATCCTGTGACGTTATCAGGGTATAAACCTGTCTTAATATATCTTCCCATACTGTAACATTTAATGTTGTCCTCGTGAGTATGAATTGATACTTGGACTACTAGCATGCGTTTCTGCTACTCTGGGAAGCCCGTGTTACCGTATAATATCCGTCGTGGTTGGTTGGTGACGTATCCTATGACGTTATCAGGGTATAAACCTGTCTTAATATATCTTCCCATACTGTAACATTTAATGTTGTCCTCGTGAGTATGTATTGATACCTGGAAAACTAGCATGCGTTTCTGCTACTCTGGGAAGCCCGTGATACCGTATAATATCCGTCGTGGTTGGTTGGTGACGTATCCTATGACGTTATCAGGGTATAAACCTGTCTTAATATATCTTCTAATGCTGTAACATTTAATGTTGTCCTCGTGAGTATGAATTGATACTTGGACTACTAGCATGCGTTTCTGCTACTCTGGGAAGCCCGTGTTACCGTATAATATCCGTCGTGGTTGGTTGGTGACGTATCCTATGACGTTATCAGGGTATAAACCTGTCTTAATATATCTTCCCATACTGTAACATTTAATGTTGTCCTCGTGAGTATGAATTGATACTTGGACTACTAGCATGCGTTTCTGCTACTCTGGGAAGCCCGTGTTACCGTATAATATCCGTCGTGGTTGGTTGGTGATGTATCCTATGACGTTATCAGGGTATAAACCTGTCTTAATATATCTTCCCATACTGTAACATTTAATGTTGTCCTCGTGAGTATGTATTGATACCTGGAAAACTAGCATGCGTTTCTGCTACTCTGAGAAGCCCGTGTTACCGTATAATATCCGTCGTGGTAATGTGGTGACGTATCCTATGACGTTATCAGGGTATAAACCTGTCTTAATATATCTTCCCATACTGTAACATTTAATGTTGTCCTCGTGAGTATGAATTGATACTTGGACTACTAGCATGCGTTCCTGCTACTCTGAGAAGCCCGTGCTACCGTATAATATCCGTCGTGGTTGGTAGGTGACGTATCCTATGACATTATCAGGGTATAAACCTGTCTTAATATATCTTCCCATACTGTAACATTTAATGTTGACCTCGTGAGTATGTATTGATACATGGACTACTAGCATGCGTTTCTGCTACTCTGGGAAGCCCGTGATACCGTATAATATCCGTCGTGGTTGGTTGGTGACGTATCCTATGACGTTATCAGGGTATAAACCTGTCTTAATATATCTTCCCATACTGTAACATTTAATGTTGACCTCGTGAGTATGTATTGATACTTGGACTACTAGCATGCGTTTCTGCTACTCTGGGAAGCCCGTGATACCGTATAATATCCGTCGTGGTTGGTTGGTGACGTATCCTATGACGTTATCAGGGTATAAACCTGTCTTAATATATCTTCCCATACTGTAACATTTAATGTTGTCCTCGTGAGTATGTATTGATACTTGGACTACTAGCATGCGTTTCTGCTACTCTGGGAAGCCCGTGATACCGTATAATATCCGTCGTGGTTGGTTGGTGACGTATCCTATGACATTATCAGGGTATAAACCTGTCTTAATATATCTTCCCATACTGTAACATTTAATGTTGTCCTCGTGAGTATGTATTGATACTTGGACTACTAGCATGCGTTTCTGCTACTCTGGGAAGCCCGTGATACCGTATAATATCCGTCGTGGTTGGTTGGTGACGTATCCTATGACATTATCAGGGTATAAACCTGTCTTAATATATCTTCCCATACTGTAACATTTAATGTTGTCCTCGTGAGTATGAATTGATACTTGGACTACTAGCATGCGTTTCTGCTACTTTGGGAAGCCCGTGTTACCTTGTAAATCTTCCTCTGTGGGGTAGTGTAAGAGGTGATTCAAGATGTAGCGTAATTTCTTCGTCGAGACACTTGTCACAGTTTTGATAATATTTGGTCTCATCTCCTGAATTTTTTTTATTTAGGCCTATAATGTTTTGTTCTTAGTCTGTTAAGAACAGCAATCGAGCTATAGAATCTAGCTTCTTCGCAGCAGTTAAGTGGTATTTACATCTTCAGCGACTGCAGGTCTGCCTCGCAAGCCCTCAGTATTATCAGTAAACAGAAAGGTTATAAACGGGGCAAATGTCGCACAAACTGTCACGAGAAACCTAAACCGGTTAAAACTATAGAAATTCGCAAAATTGAAAGACCAGCCAGCTTTAAGCATCATGAGCTATTCACCAATTAGATTGAAGCGTTTAAATATTGTTTATGTATGCCACTATTCACGGCTTATCGTGAACAAGGCAGAGCTAGTAGTAGCGCACTTTAACCTTGACAAAAGATATATTTATTGTAATATCAAAGTGTTACAAAGATTGGTCGTCACTTCTTTATTTATAAGGTAAACAATTACCTCGCAGATATGAGTGTATTTATAGAAGCGGGTCATTGTTCCCGAGTACTCAATATGATACATGTTAGCGGCGACGACGGAAGCGTGCTTTTGTTTCCTTACTCACTATATTATTATGGAAACCTCCTTTTAGTTTTGCTTTTTATAGTTTTGCCAATGTTATCACTTATCACCGAAGAAACAATGGAGTGAATGTACAAAAGAGATTAAGCATATTTAGACTGATGAACAATTTTGCTTATTATAACAAACCACATGTTTATCTCTGTTGGCGAGTGTTGTATTATTATACAGTTCTGCGTTTATTCGTTGATTAAGTATAACAATTTGCAGCACATCGGCCCAACAACACCGATCCCCAATTTATCATACTGAATTGATAACCGGAGTAGATATATAAATTTACAAAAATTGTTTATAATATTGCCTTCTATTTATTGTGAACATTTTTGCTTTTGTGTTACATTTTCATATTTAGTGTTGAAATAACAAAGTTATTAATAATGATAAAAGAATAAAATGAAATAATCGTAAAACATTAACAAGCTGTGAGACAAGATTAAACAATAAGTGTCGTGTTTGTTAGGAGTCTAACTTCCTTAAAGATATTTGTTATCAACTTGAATATTGTTTATTGTTACAACAAATATGTTAGGACGGTTAATCTTTTGAAAATGATTATATTATTTGGAATAAGCAAAATATATAAAGAATCGATTTTTATTTTACGCATTATTGTTACATACATTATTCACTTAAAAAAAACGTAACTTTTATGTGTGAACTGGATAATGTTTGGACTTTATGTACGTTAAAGACAATTGCTACGAAACCAAGGTTCATTACTAGAATTGAACTTCAATTGGACTAGATACTGAAATTGGACAGTTTTTGCAATAGTTGATTTTATTTCCTAAATGGTTATAAGCTATCTTAGTTCTTTAGTAATTATACAGTTCTTTAGTGATTATACAATTAATAAATTCCTTAGAGATTACACAGTTCTTTAGTTACTATATAGTATTTCAGTGACTATAGAGTTCCTTAGAGATTACAAAGTTCTTTAGTGACTATACAGATCCTTTGTGGTTATACAGATCCCTAGTGCATATGCACATCCTTAGTGATTAAACAGAACTTTAGTGGCTATACAGGTCCTTAGTGAGTATGCAAATCAGTGAGTATACAGTTCTTTAGGGGTTAAACAGACCCTTAGTGACTATGCAGATCCTTAGTGGCTATACAGATCCTTAGTGAGTAAACAGATCCTTAGTGGTTATACAGATCCTTAGGGACTATGCACTATCTTAGTGAATATACACATCTCTACTGATTATACAGATCCTTAGTGGTTATACAGATCCTTAGTGATTATACAGATCCTTAGTGGCTATACAGATCCTTAGTGGCTATACAGATCCTTAGTGGCTATACAGATCCTTAGTGGTTATACAGATCCTTAGTGATTATACAGATCCTTAGTGGTTATACAAATCCTTAGTGGCTATACAGATCCTTAGTGGCTATACAGATCCTTAGTGGATATACAAATCCTTAGGGACTATGCACTATCTTAGTGAATATACACATCTCTACTGATTATACAGATCCTTAGTGGTTATATAGATCCTTAGTGATTATACAGATCCTTAGTGGCTATACAGATCTCTACTGATTATACAGATCCTTAGTGGTTATACAGATCCTTAGTGATTATACAGATCCTTAGTGGCTATACAGATCTCTACTGATTATACAGATCCTTAGTGGTTATACAGATCCTTAGTGATTATACAGATCCTTAGTGGCTATACAGATCCTTAGTGGCTATACAGATCCTTAGTGGTTATACAAATCCTTAGGGGCTATGCACTATCTTAGTGAATATACACATCTCTACTGATTATACAGATCCTTAGTGGTTATACAGATCCTTAGTGATTATGCAGATCCTTAGTGATTATACAGATCGTTAGTGGCTATACAGATCCTTAGTGGTTATACAGATCCTTAGTGGTTATACAAATCCTTAGGGGCTATAAACTATCTTAGTGAATATACACATCTCTACTGATTATACAGATCCTTAGTGGTTATACAGATCCTTAGTGATTATACAGATCCTTAGTGGCTATACAGATCCTTAGTGGCTATACAGATCCTTAGTGGCTATACAGATCCTTAGTGGTTATACAGATCCTTAGTGATTATACAGATCCTTAGTGGTTATACAAATCCTTAGTGGCTATACAGATCCTTAGTGGCTATACAGATCCTTAGTGGTTATACAAATCCTTAGGGACTATGCACTATCTTAGTGAATATACACATCTCTACTGATTATACAGATCCTTAGTGGTTATACAGATCCTTAGTGATTATACAGATCCTTAGTGGCTATACAGATCTCTACTGATTATACAGATCCTTAGTGGTTATACAGATCCTTAGTGATTATACAGATCCTTAGTGGCTATACAGATCTCTACTGATTATACAGATCCTTAGTGGTTATACAGATCCTTAGTGATTATACAGATCCTTAGTGGCTATACAGATCCTTAGTGGCTATACAGATCCTTAGTGGTTATACAAATCCTTAGGGGCTATGCACTATCTTAGTGAATATACACATCTCTACTGATTATACAGATCCTTAGTGGTTATACAGATCCTTAGTGATTATACAGATCCTTAGTGATTATACAGATCGTTAGTGGCTATACAGATCCTTAGTGGTTATATAGATCCTTAGTGGTTATACAAATCCTTAGGGGCTATAAACTATCTTAGTGAATATACACATCTCTACTGATTATACAGATCCTTAGTGGTTATACAAATCCTTAGGGACTATGCACTATCTTAGTGAATATACACATCTCTACTGATTATACAGATCCTCAGTGGTTATACAAATCCTTAGTGGTTATACAGATCCTTAGTGGTTATACAGATCCTTAGTGGTTATACAGATCCTTAGTGATTATACAGATCCTTAGTGATTATACAGATCGTTAGTGGCTATACAGATCCTTAGTGGTTATACAGATCCTTAGTTGTTATACAAATCCTTAGTGGTTATACAGATCGTTAGTGGCTATACAGATCCTTAGTGGTTATACAGATCGTTAGTGGCTATACAGATCCTTAGTGGTTATACAGATCCTTAGTGGCTATACAGATCCTTAGTGGTTATACAGATCCTTAGTGGTTATACAAATCCTTAGTGATTATACAGATCGTTAGTGGCTATACAGATCCTTAGTGGTTATACAGATCGTTAGTGGCTATACAGATCCTTAGTGGTTATACAGATCGTTAGTGGCTATACAGATCCTTAGTGGTTATACAGATCCTTAGTGGTTATACAAATCCTTAGTGATTATACAGATCGTTAGTGGCTATACAGATCCTTAGTGGTTATACAGATCCTTAGTGGTTATACAAATCCTTAGGGGCTATAAACTATCTTAGTGAATATACACATCTCTACTGATTATACAGATCCTTAGTGGTTATACAGATCCTTAGTGGTTATACAGATCCTTAGTGGTTATACAAATCCTTAGTGGTTATACAGATCCTTAGTGATTATACAGATCCTTAGTGATTATACAGATCGTTAGTGGCTATACAGATCCTTAGTGGTTATACAGATCCTTAGTGGTTATACAAATCCTTAGGGGCTATAAACTATCTTAGTGAATATACACATCTCTACTGATTATACAGATCCTTAGTGGTTATACAGATCCTTAGTGGTTATACAGATCCTTAGTGGTTATACAGATCCTTAGTGGTTATACAGATCCTTAGTGATTATACAGATCCTTAGTGATTATACAGATCGTTAGTGGCTATACAGATCCTTAGTGGTTATACAGATCCTTAGTGGTTATACAAATCCTTAGGGGCTATAAACTATCTTAGTGAATATACACATCTCTACTGATTATACAGATCCTTAGTGGTTATACAGATCCTTAGTGGTTATACAGATCCTTAGTGGTTATACAGATCCTTAGTGGTTATACAGATCCTTAGTGATTATACAGATCCTTAGTGATTATACAGATCGTTAGTGGCTATACAGATCCTTAGTGGTTATACAGATCCTTAGTGGTTATACAAATCCTTAGGGGCTATAAACTATCTTAGTGAATATACACATCTCTACTGATTATACAGATCCTTAGTGGTTATACAGATCCTTAGTGGTTATACAGATCCTTAGTGGTTATACAGATCCTTAGTGGTTATACAGATCCTTAGTGATTATACAGATCCTTAGTGATTATACAGATCGTTAGTGGCTATACAGATCCTTAGTGGTTATACAGATCCTTAGTGGTTATACAAATCCTTAGGGGCTATAAACTATCTTAGTGAATATACACATCTCTACTGATTATACAGATCCTTAGTGGTTATACAGATCCTTAGTGGTTATACAGATCCTTAGTGGTTATACAGATCCTTAGTGGCTATACAGATCCTTAGTGGCTATACAGATCCTTAGTGGTTATACAAATCCTTAGGGACTATGCACTATCTTAGTGAATATACACATCTCTACTGATTATACAGATCCTTAGTGGTTATACAGATCCTTAGTGATTATACAGATCCTTAGTGGCTATACAGATCCTTAGTGATTATACAGATCCTTAGTGGTTATACAAATCCTTAGGGGCTATGGACTATCTTAGTGAATATACACATCTCTACTGATTATACAGATCCTTAGTGGCTATACAGATCCTTAGTGGCTATACAGATCCTTAGGGACTATGCACTATCTTAGTGAATATACACATCTCTACTGATTATACAGATCCTTAGTGGTTATACAGATCCTTAATGATTATACAGATCCTTAGTGGCTATACAGATCCTTAGTGGTTATACAGATCCTTAGTGGCTATACAGATCCTTAGTTTCTATACAGATCCTTAGGGACTATGCACTATCTTAGTGAATATACACATCTCTACTGATTATACAGATCCTTAGTGGTTATACAGATCCTTAGTGGTTATACAGATCCTTAGTGGCTATACAGATCCTTAGTGGCTATACAGATCCTTAGGGACTATGCACTATCTTAGTGAATATACACATCTCTACTGATTATACAGATCCTTAGTGGTTATACAGATCCTTAGTGATTATACAGATCCTTAGTGGCTATATAGATCCTTAGTGGTTATACAGATCCTTAGTGATTATACAGATCCTTAGTGGCTATACAGATCCTTAGTGATTATACAGATCCTTAGTGGTTATACAGATCCTTAGTGATTATACAGATCCTTAGTGGTTATACAAATCCTTAGGGGCTATGGACTATCTTAGTGAATATACACATCTCTACTGATTATACAGATCCTTAGTGGCTATACAGATCCTTAGTGGCTATACAGATCCTTAGGGACTATGCACTATCTTAGTGAATATACACATCTCTACTGATTATACAGATCCTCAGTGGTTATACAAATCCTTAGGGACTATGCACTATCTTAGTGAATATACACATCTCTACTGATTATACAGATCCTCAGTGGTTATACAAATCCTTAGGGACTATGCACTATCTTAGTGAATATACACATCTCTACTGATTATACAGATCCTCAGTGGTTATACAAATCCTTAGGGACTATGCACTATCTTAGTGAATATACACATCTCTACTGATTATACAGATCCTCAGTGGTTATACAAATCCTTAGGGACTATGCACTATCTTAGTGAATATACACATCTCTACTGATTATACAGATCCTCAGTGGTTATACAAATCCTTAGGTACTATGCACTATCTTAGTGAATATACACATCTCTACTGATTATACAGATCCTCAGTGGTTATACAAATCCTTAGGGACTATGCACTATCTTAGTGAATATACACATCTCTACTGATTATACAGATCCTTAGTGGTTATACAAATCCTTAGGGACTATGCACTATCTTAGTGAATATACACATCTCTACTGATTATACAGATCCTCAGTGGTTATACAAATCCTTAGTGGTTATACAAATCCTTAGTGGTTATACAAATCCTTAGGGACTATGCACTATCTTAGTGAATATACACATCTCTACTGATTATACAGACCCTTAGTGGTTATACAAATCCTTAGGGACTATGCACTATCTTAGTGAATATACACATCTCTACTGATTATACAGATCCTTTGTGGCTATACAGATCCTTAGTGGCTATACAGATCCTTAGTGGCTATACAGATCCTTAGTGGTTATACAAATCCTTAGGGACTATGCACTATCTTAGTGAATATACACATCTCTACTGATTATACAGATCCTCAGTGGTTATACAAATCCTTAGGGACTATGCACTATCTTAGTGAATATACACATCTCTACTGATTATACAGATCCTCAGTGGTTATACAAATCCTTAGGGACTATGCACTATCTTAGTGAATATACACATCTCTACTGATTATACAGATCCTTAGTGGTTATACAGATCCTTAGTGGTTATACAAATCCTTAGTGGTTATACAAATCCTTAGGGACTATGCACTATCTTAGTGAATATACACATCTCTACTGATTATACAGATCCTTAGTGGCTATACAGATCCTTAGTGGCTATACAGATCCTTAGTGGCTATACAGATCCTTAGTGGTTATACAAATCCTTAGGGACTATGCACTATCTTAGTGAATATACACATCTCTACTGATTATACAGATCCTTAGTGGCTATACAAATCCTTAGGGACTATGCACTATCTTAGTGAATATACACATCTCTACTGATTATACAGATCCTCAGTGGTTATACAAATCCTTAGGGACTATGCACTATCTTAGTGAATATACACATCTCTACTGATTATACAGATCCTCAGTGGTTATACAAATCCTTAGGGACTATGCACTATCTTAGTGAATATACACATCTCTACTGATTATACAGATCCTCAGTGGTTATACAAATCCTTAGGGACTATGCACTATCTTAGTGAATATACACATCTCTACTGATTATACAGATCCTCAGTGGTTATACAAATCCTTAGGTACTATGCACTATCTTAGTGAATATACACATCTCTACTGATTATACAGATCCTCAGTGGTTATACAAATCCTTAGGGACTATGCACTATCTTAGTGAATATACACATCTCTACTGATTATACAGATCCTCAGTGGTTATACAAATCCTTAGGGACTATGCACTATCTTAGTGAATATACACATCTCTACTGATTATACAGATCCTCAGTGGTTATACAAATCCTTAGGGACTATGCACTATCTTAGTGAATATACACATCTCTACTGATTATATAGATCCTCAGTGGTTATACAAATCCTTAGGTACTATGCACTATCTTAGTGAATATACACATCTCTACTGATTATACAGATCCTTAGTGATTATACAGATCCTTAGTGGCTATACAGATCCTTAGTGGCTATACAGATCCTTAGTGGCTATACAGATCCTTAGTGGTTATACAGATCCTTAGTGATTATACAGATCCTTAGTGGTTATACAAATCCTTAGTGGCTATACAGATCCTTAGTGGCTATACAGATCCTTAGTGGTTATACAAATCCTTAGGGACTATGCACTATCTTAGTGAATATACACATCTCTACTGATTATACAGATCCTTAGTGGTTATACAGATCCTTAGTGATTATACAGATCCTTAGTGGCTATACAGATCTCTACTGATTATACAGATCCTTAGTGGTTATACAGATCCTTAGTGATTATACAGATCCTTAGTGGCTATACAGATCTCTACTGATTATACAGATCCTTAGTGGTTATACAGATCCTTAGTGATTATACAGATCCTTAGTGGCTATACAGATCCTTAGTGGCTATACAGATCCTTAGTGGTTATACAAATCCTTAGGGGCTATGCACTATCTTAGTGAATATACACATCTCTACTGATTATACAGATCCTTAGTGGTTATACAGATCCTTAGTGATTATACAGATCCTTAGTGATTATACAGATCGTTAGTGGCTATACAGATCCTTAGTGGTTATATAGATCCTTAGTGGTTATACAAATCCTTAGGGGCTATAAACTATCTTAGTGAATATACACATCTCTACTGATTATACAGATCCTTAGTGGTTATACAAATCCTTAGGGACTATGCACTATCTTAGTGAATATACACATCTCTACTGATTATACAGATCCTCAGTGGTTATACAAATCCTTAGTGGTTATACAGATCCTTAGTGGTTATACAGATCCTTAGTGGTTATACAGATCCTTAGTGATTATACAGATCCTTAGTGATTATACAGATCGTTAGTGGCTATACAGATCCTTAGTGGTTATACAGATCCTTAGTTGTTATACAAATCCTTAGTGGTTATACAGATCGTTAGTGGCTATACAGATCCTTAGTGGTTATACAGATCGTTAGTGGCTATACAGATCCTTAGTGGTTATACAGATCCTTAGTGGCTATACAGATCCTTAGTGGTTATACAGATCCTTAGTGGTTATACAAATCCTTAGTGATTATACAGATCGTTAGTGGCTATACAGATCCTTAGTGGTTATACAGATCGTTAGTGGCTATACAGATCCTTAGTGGTTATACAGATCGTTAGTGGCTATACAGATCCTTAGTGGTTATACAGATCCTTAGTGGTTATACAAATCCTTAGTGATTATACAGATCGTTAGTGGCTATACAGATCCTTAGTGGTTATACAGATCCTTAGTGGTTATACAAATCCTTAGGGGCTATAAACTATCTTAGTGAATATACACATCTCTACTGATTATACAGATCCTTAGTGGTTATACAGATCCTTAGTGGTTATACAGATCCTTAGTGGTTATACAAATCCTTAGTGGTTATACAGATCCTTAGTGATTATACAGATCCTTAGTGATTATACAGATCGTTAGTGGCTATACAGATCCTTAGTGGTTATACAGATCCTTAGTGGTTATACAAATCCTTAGGGGCTATAAACTATCTTAGTGAATATACACATCTCTACTGATTATACAGATCCTTAGTGGTTATACAGATCCTTAGTGGTTATACAGATCCTTAGTGGTTATACAGATCCTTAGTGGTTATACAGATCCTTAGTGATTATACAGATCCTTAGTGATTATACAGATCGTTAGTGGCTATACAGATCCTTAGTGGTTATACAAATCCTTAGGGGCTATAAACTATCTTAGTGAATATACACATCTCTACTGATTATACAGATCCTTAGTGGTTATACAGATCCTTAGTGGTTATACAGATCCTTAGTGGTTATACAGATCCTTAGTGGTTATACAGATCCTTAGTGATTATACAGATCCTTAGTGATTATACAGATCGTTAGTGGCTATACAGATCCTTAGTGGTTATACAGATCCTTAGTGGTTATACAAATCCTTAGGGGCTATAAACTATCTTAGTGAATATACACATCTCTACTGATTATACAGATCCTTAGTGGTTATACAGATCCTTAGTGGTTATACAGATCCTTAGTGGTTATACAGATCCTTAGTGGTTATACAGATCCTTAGTGATTATACAGATCCTTAGTGATTATACAGATCGTTAGTGGCTATACAGATCCTTAGTGGTTATACAGATCCTTAGTGGTTATACAAATCCTTAGGGGCTATAAACTATCTTAGTGAATATACACATCTCTACTGATTATACAGATCCTTAGTGGTTATACAGATCCTTAGTGGTTATACAGATCCTTAGTGGTTATACAGATCCTTAGTGGCTATACAGATCCTTAGTGGCTATACAGATCCTTAGTGGTTATACAAATCCTTAGGGACTATGCACTATCTTAGTGAATATACACATCTCTACTGATTATACAGATCCTTAGTGGTTATACAGATCCTTAGTGATTATACAGATCCTTAGTGGCTATACAGATCCTTAGTGATTATACAGATCCTTAGTGGTTATACAAATCCTTAGGGGCTATGGACTATCTTAGTGAATATACACATCTCTACTGATTATACAGATCCTTAGTGGCTATACAGATCCTTAGTGGCTATACAGATCCTTAGGGACTATGCACTATCTTAGTGAATATACACATCTCTACTGATTATACAGATCCTTAGTGGTTATACAGATCCTTAATGATTATACAGATCCTTAGTGGCTATACAGATCCTTAGTGGTTATACAGATCCTTAGTGGCTATACAGATCCTTAGTTTCTATACAGATCCTTAGGGACTATGCACTATCTTAGTGAATATACACATCTCTACTGATTATACAGATCCTTAGTGGTTATACAGATCCTTAGTGGTTATACAGATCCTTAGTGGCTATACAGATCCTTAGTGGCTATACAGATCCTTAGGGACTATGCACTATCTTAGTGAATATACACATCTCTACTGATTATACAGATCCTTAGTGGTTATACAGATCCTTAGTGATTATACAGATCCTTAGTGGCTATATAGATCCTTAGTGGTTATACAGATCCTTAGTGATTATACAGATCCTTAGTGGCTATACAGATCCTTAGTGATTATACAGATCCTTAGTGGTTATACAGATCCTTAGTGATTATACAGATCCTTAGTGGTTATACAAATCCTTAGGGGCTATGGACTATCTTAGTGAATATACACATCTCTACTGATTATACAGATCCTTAGTGGCTATACAGATCCTTAGTGGCTATACAGATCCTTAGGGACTATGCACTATCTTAGTGAATATACACATCTCTACTGATTATACAGATCCTCAGTGGTTATACAAATCCTTAGGGACTATGCACTATCTTAGTGAATATACACATCTCTACTGATTATACAGATCCTCAGTGGTTATACAAATCCTTAGGGACTATGCACTATCTTAGTGAATATACACATCTCTACTGATTATACAGATCCTCAGTGGTTATACAAATCCTTAGGGACTATGCACTATCTTAGTGAATATACACATCTCTACTGATTATACAGATCCTCAGTGGTTATACAAATCCTTAGGGACTATGCACTATCTTAGTGAATATACACATCTCTACTGATTATACAGATCCTCAGTGGTTATACAAATCCTTAGGTACTATGCACTATCTTAGTGAATATACACATCTCTACTGATTATACAGATCCTCAGTGGTTATACAAATCCTTAGGGACTATGCACTATCTTAGTGAATATACACATCTCTACTGATTATACAGATCCTTAGTGGTTATACAAATCCTTAGGGACTATGCACTATCTTAGTGAATATACACATCTCTACTGATTATACAGATCCTCAGTGGTTATACAAATCCTTAGTGGTTATACAAATCCTTAGTGGTTATACAAATCCTTAGGGACTATGCACTATCTTAGTGAATATACACATCTCTACTGATTATACAGACCCTTAGTGGTTATACAAATCCTTAGGGACTATGCACTATCTTAGTGAATATACACATCTCTACTGATTATACAGATCCTTTGTGGCTATACAGATCCTTAGTGGCTATACAGATCCTTAGTGGCTATACAGATCCTTAGTGGTTATACAAATCCTTAGGGACTATGCACTATCTTAGTGAATATACACATCTCTACTGATTATACAGATCCTCAGTGGTTATACAAATCCTTAGGGACTATGCACTATCTTAGTGAATATACACATCTCTACTGATTATACAGATCCTCAGTGGTTATACAAATCCTTAGGGACTATGCACTATCTTAGTGAATATACACATCTCTACTGATTATACAGATCCTTAGTGGTTATACAGATCCTTAGTGGTTATACAAATCCTTAGTGGTTATACAAATCCTTAGGGACTATGCACTATCTTAGTGAATATACACATCTCTACTGATTATACAGATCCTTAGTGGCTATACAGATCCTTAGTGGCTATACAGATCCTTAGTGGCTATACAGATCCTTAGTGGCTATACAGATCCTTAGTGGTTATACAAATCCTTAGGGACTATGCACTATCTTAGTGAATATACACATCTCTACTGATTATACAGATCCTTAGTGGCTATACAAATCCTTAGGGACTATGCACTATCTTAGTGAATATACACATCTCTACTGATTATACAGATCCTCAGTGGTTATACAAATCCTTAGGGACTATGCACTATCTTAGTGAATATACACATCTCTACTGATTATACAGATCCTCAGTGGTTATACAAATCCTTAGGGACTATGCACTATCTTAGTGAATATACACATCTCTACTGATTATACAGATCCTCAGTGGTTATACAAATCCTTAGGGACTATGCACTATCTTAGTGAATATACACATCTCTACTGATTATACAGATCCTCAGTGGTTATACAAATCCTTAGGTACTATGCACTATCTTAGTGAATATACACATCTCTACTGATTATACAGATCCTCAGTGGTTATACAAATCATTAGGGACTATGCACTATCTTAGTGAATATACACATCTCTACTGATTATACAGATCCTCAGTGGTTATACAAATCCTTAGGGACTATGCACTATCTTAGTGAATATACACATCTCTACTGATTATACAGATCCTCAGTGGTTATACAAATCCTTAGGGACTATGCACTATCTTAGTGAATATACACATCTCTACTGATTATACAGATCCTCAGTGGTTATACAAATCCTTAGGTACTATGCACTATCTTAGTGAATATACACATCTCTACTGATTATACAGATCCTCAGTGGTTATACAAATCCTTAGGGACTATGCACTATCTTAGTGAATATACACATCTCTACTGATTATACAGATCCTTAGTGGTTATACAAATCCTTAGGGACTATGCACTATCTTAGTGAATATACACATCTCTACTGATTATACAGATCCTCAGTGGTTATACAAATCCTTAGGTACTATGCACTATCTTAGTGAATATACACATCTCTACTGATTATACAGATCCTCAGTGGTTATACAAATCCTTAGGGACTATACACTATCTTAGTGAATATACACATCTCTACTGATTATACAGATCCTTAGTGGTTATACAAATCCTTAGGGACTATGCACTATCTTAGTGAATATACACATCTCTACTGATTATACAGATCCTTAGTGGTTATACAGATCCTTAGGGACTATGCACTATCTTAGTGAATATACACATCTCTACTGATTATACAGATCCTCAGTGGTTATACAAATCCTTAGGGACTATGCACTATCTTAGTGAATATACACATCTCTACTGATTATACAGATCCTCAGTGGTTATACAAATCCTTAGGGACTATGCACTATCTTAGTGAATATACACATCTCTACTGATTATACAGATCCTCAGTGGTTATACAAATCCTTAGGTACTATGCACTATCTTAGTGAATATACACATCTCTACTGATTATACAGATCCTCAGTGGTTATACAAATCCTTAGGGACTATGCACTATCTTAGTGAATATACACATCTCTACTGATTATACAGATCCTTAGTGGTTATACAAATCCTTAGGGACTATGCACTATCTTAGTGAATATACACATCTCTACTGATTATACAGATCCTCAGTGGTTATACAAATCCTTAGGGACTATGCACTATCTTAGTGAATATACACATCTCTACTGATTATACAGATCCTTAGTGGTTATACAAATCCTTAGGGACTATGCACTATCTTAGTGAATATACACATCTCTACTGATTATACAGATCCTCAGTGGTTATACAAATCCTTAGGGACTATGCACTATCTTAGTGAATATACACATCTCTACTGATTATACAGATCCTTAGTGGTTATACAAATCCTTAGGGACTATGCACTATCTTAGTGAATATACACATCTCTACTGATTATACAGATCCTCAGTGGTTATACAAATCCTTAGGGACTATGCACTATCTTAGTGAATATACTCATCTCTACTGATTATACAGATCCTTAGTGGTTATACAAATCCTTAGGGACTATGCACTATCTTAGTGAATATACACATCTCTACTGATTATACAGATCCTTAGTGGTTATACAAATCCTTAGGTACTATGCACTATCTTAGTGAATATACACATCTCTACTGATTATACAGATCCTTAGTGGTTATACAAATCCTTAGGGACTATGCACCATCTTAGTGAATATACACATCTCTACTGATTATACAGATCCTCAGTGGTTATACAAATCCTTAGGGACTATGCACTATCTTAGTGAATATACTCATCTCTACTGATTATACAGATCCTTAGTGGTTATACAAATCCTTAGGGACTATGCACTATCTTAGTGAATATACACATCTCTACTGATTATACAGATCCTCAGTGGTTATACAAATCCTTATGTACTATGCACTATCTTAGTGAATATACACATCTCTACTGATTATACAGATCCTCAGTGGTTATACAAATCCTTAGGTACTATGCACTATCTTAGTGAATATACACATCTCTACTGATTATACAGATCCTCAGTGGTTATACAAATCCTTAGGTACTATGCACTATCTTAGTGAATATACACATCTCTACTGATTATACAGATCCTTAGTGGTTATACAAATCCTTAGGTACTATGCACTATCTTAGTGAATATACACATCTCTACTGAATATACAGATCCTCAGTGGTTATACAAATCCTTAGGTACTATGCACTATCTTAGTGAATATACACATCTCTACTGATTATACAGATCCTCAGTGGTTATACAAATCCTTAGTGGTTATACAGATCCTTAGTGGTTATACAGATCCTTAGTGATTATACAGATCGTTAGTGGCTATACAGATCCTTAGTGGTTATACAGATCCTTAGTGGTTATACAAATCCTTAGGGGCTATAAACTATCTTAGTGAATATACACATCTCTACTGATTATACAGATCCTTAGTGGTTATACAGATCCTTAGTGGTTATACAGATCCTTAGTGGTTATACAGATCCTTAGTGGTTATACAGATCCTTAGTGATTATACAGATCCTTAGTGATTATACAGATCGTTAGTGGCTATACAGATCCTTAGTGGTTATACAGATCCTTAGTGGTTATACAAATCCTTAGGGGCTATAAACTATCTTAGTGAATATACACATCTCTACTGATTATACAGATCCTTAGTGGTTATACAGATCCTTAGTGGTTATACAGATCCTTAGTGGTTATACAGATCCTTAGTGGCTATACAGATCCTTAGTGGCTATACAGATCCTTAGTGGTTATACAAATCCTTAGGGACTATGCACTATCTTAGTGAATATACACATCTCTACTGATTATACAGATCCTTAGTGGTTATACAGATCCTTAGTGATTATACAGATCCTTAGTGGCTATACAGATCCTTAGTGATTATACAGATCCTTAGTGGTTATACAAATCCTTAGGGGCTATGGACTATCTTAGTGAATATACACATCTCTACTGATTATACAGATCCTTAGTGGCTATACAGATCCTTAGTGGCTATACAGATCCTTAGGGACTATGCACTATCTTAGTGAATATACACATCTCTACTGATTATACAGATCCTTAGTGGTTATACAGATCCTTAATGATTATACAGATCCTTAGTGGCTATACAGATCCTTAGTGGTTATACAGATCCTTAGTGGCTATACAGATCCTTAGTTTCTATACAGATCCTTAGGGACTATGCACTATCTTAGTGAATATACACATCTCTACTGATTATACAGATCCTTAGTGGTTATACAGATCCTTAGTGGTTATACAGATCCTTAGTGGCTATACAGATCCTTAGTGGCTATACAGATCCTTAGGGACTATGCACTATCTTAGTGAATATACACATCTCTACTGATTATACAGATCCTTAGTGGTTATACAGATCCTTAGTGATTATACAGATCCTTAGTGGCTATATAGATCCTTAGTGGTTATACAGATCCTTAGTGATTATACAGATCCTTAGTGGCTATACAGATCCTTAGTGATTATACAGATCCTTAGTGGTTATACAGATCCTTAGTGATTATACAGATCCTTAGTGGTTATACAAATCCTTAGGGGCTATGGACTATCTTAGTGAATATACACATCTCTACTGATTATACAGATCCTTAGTGGCTATACAGATCCTTAGTGGCTATACAGATCCTTAGGGACTATGCACTATCTTAGTGAATATACACATCTCTACTGATTATACAGATCCTCAGTGGTTATACAAATCCTTAGGGACTATGCACTATCTTAGTGAATATACACATCTCTACTGATTATACAGATCCTCAGTGGTTATACAAATCCTTAGGGACTATGCACTATCTTAGTGAATATACACATCTCTACTGATTATACAGATCCTCAGTGGTTATACAAATCCTTAGGGACTATGCACTATCTTAGTGAATATACACATCTCTACTGATTATACAGATCCTCAGTGGTTATACAAATCCTTAGGGACTATGCACTATCTTAGTGAATATACACATCTCTACTGATTATACAGATCCTCAGTGGTTATACAAATCCTTAGGTACTATGCACTATCTTAGTGAATATACACATCTCTACTGATTATACAGATCCTCAGTGGTTATACAAATCCTTAGGGACTATGCACTATCTTAGTGAATATACACATCTCTACTGATTATACAGATCCTTAGTGGTTATACAAATCCTTAGGGACTATGCACTATCTTAGTGAATATACACATCTCTACTGATTATACAGATCCTCAGTGGTTATACAAATCCTTAGTGGTTATACAAATCCTTAGTGGTTATACAAATCCTTAGGGACTATGCACTATCTTAGTGAATATACACATCTCTACTGATTATACAGACCCTTCGTGGTTATACAAATCCTTAGGGACTATGCACTATCTTAGTGAATATACACATCTCTACTGATTATACAGATCCTTTGTGGCTATACAGATCCTTAGTGGCTATACAGATCCTTAGTGGCTATACAGATCCTTAGTGGTTATACAAATCCTTAGGGACTATGCACTATCTTAGTGAATATACACATCTCTACTGATTATACAGATCCTCAGTGGTTATACAAATCCTTAGGGACTATGCACTATCTTAGTGAATATACACATCTCTACTGATTATACAGATCCTCAGTGGTTATACAAATCCTTAGGGACTATGCACTATCTTAGTGAATATACACATCTCTACTGATTATACAGATCCTTAGTGGTTATACAGATCCTTAGTGGTTATACAAATCCTTAGTGGTTATACAAATCCTTAGGGACTATGCACTATCTTAGTGAATATACACATCTCTACTGATTATACAGATCCTTAGTGGCTATACAGATCCTTAGTGGCTATACAGATCCTTAGTGGCTATACAGATCCTTAGTGGTTATACAAATCCTTAGGGACTATGCACTATCTTAGTGAATATACACATCTCTACTGATTATACAGATCCTTAGTGGCTATACAAATCCTTAGGGACTATGCACTATCTTAGTGAATATACACATCTCTACTGATTATACAGATCCTCAGTGGTTATACAAATCCTTAGGGACTATGCACTATCTTAGTGAATATACACATCTCTACTGATTATACAGATCCTCAGTGGTTATACAAATCCTTAGGGACTATGCACTATCTTAGTGAATATACACATCTCTACTGATTATACAGATCCTCAGTGGTTATACAAATCCTTAGGGACTATGCACTATCTTAGTGAATATACACATCTCTACTGATTATACAGATCCTCAGTGGTTATACAAATCCTTAGGTACTATGCACTATCTTAGTGAATATACACATCTCTACTGATTATACAGATCCTCAGTGGTTATACAAATCCTTAGGGACTATGCACTATCTTAGTGAATATACACATCTCTACTGATTATACAGATCCTCAGTGGTTATACAAATCCTTAGGGACTATGCACTATCTTAGTGAATATACACATCTCTACTGATTATACAGATCCTCAGTGGTTATACAAATCCTTAGGGACTATGCACTATCTTAGTGAATATACACATCTCTACTGATTATACAGATCCTCAGTGGTTATACAAATCCTTAGGTACTATGCACTATCTTAGTGAATATACACATCTCTACTGATTATACAGATCCTCAGTGGTTATACAAATCCTTAGGGACTATGCACTATCTTAGTGAATATACACATCTCTACTGATTATACAGATCCTTAGTGGTTATACAAATCCTTAGGGACTATGCACTATCTTAGTGAATATACACATCTCTACTGATTATACAGATCCTCAGTGGTTATACAAATCCTTAGGTACTATGCACTATCTTAGTGAATATACACATCTCTACTGATTATACAGATCCTCAGTGGTTATACAAATCCTTAGGGACTATACACTATCTTAGTGAATATACACATCTCTACTGATTATACAGATCCTTAGTGGTTATACAAATCCTTAGGGACTATGCACTATCTTAGTGAATATACACATCTCTACTGATTATACAGATCCTTAGTGGTTATACAGATCCTTAGGGACTATGCACTATCTTAGTGAATATACACATCTCTACTGATTATACAGATCCTCAGTGGTTATACAAATCCTTAGGGACTATGCACTATCTTAGTGAATATACACATCTCTACTGATTATACAGATCCTCAGTGGTTATACAAATCCTTAGGGACTATGCACTATCTTAGTGAATATACACATCTCTACTGATTATACAGATCCTCAGTGGTTATACAAATCCTTAGGTACTATGCACTATCTTAGTGAATATACACATCTCTACTGATTATACAGATCCTCAGTGGTTATACAAATCCTTAGGGACTATGCACTATCTTAGTGAATATACACATCTCTACTGATTATACAGATCCTTAGTGGTTATACAAATCCTTAGGGACTATGCACTATCTTAGTGAATATACACATCTCTACTGATTATACAGATCCTCAGTGGTTATACAAATCCTTAGGGACTATGCACTATCTTAGTGAATATACACATCTCTACTGATTATACAGATCCTTAGTGGTTATACAAATCCTTAGGGACTATGCACTATCTTAGTGAATATACACATCTCTACTGATTATACAGATCCTCAGTGGTTATACAAATCCTTAGGGACTATGCACTATCTTAGTGAATATACACATCTCTACTGATTATACAGATCCTTAGTGGTTATACAAATCCTTAGGGACTATGCACTATCTTAGTGAATATACACATCTCTACTGATTATACAGATCCTCAGTGGTTATACAAATCCTTAGGGACTATGCACTATCTTAGTGAATATACTCATCTCTACTGATTATACAGATCCTTAGTGGTTATACAAATCCTTAGGGACTATGCACTATCTTAGTGAATATACACATCTCTACTGATTATACAGATCCTTAGTGGTTATACAAATCCTTAGGTACTATGCACTATCTTAGTGAATATACACATCTCTACTGATTATACAGATCCTTAGTGGTTATACAAATCCTTAGGGACTATGCACCATCTTAGTGAATATACACATCTCTACTGATTATACAGATCCTCAGTGGTTATACAAATCCTTAGGGACTATGCACTATCTTAGTGAATATACTCATCTCTACTGATTATACAGATCCTTAGTGGTTATACAAATCCTTAGGGACTATGCACTATCTTAGTGAATATACACATCTCTACTGATTATACAGATCCTCAGTGGTTATACAAATCCTTATGTACTATGCACTATCTTAGTGAATATACACATCTCTACTGATTATACAGATCCTCAGTGGTTATACAAATCCTTAGGTACTATGCACTATCTTAGTGAATATACACATCTCTACTGATTATACAGATCCTCAGTGGTTATACAAATCCTTAGGTACTATGCACTATCTTAGTGAATATACACATCTCTACTGATTATACAGATCCTTAGTGGTTATACAAATCCTTAGGGACTATGCACTATCTTAGTGAATATACACATCTCTACTGATTATACAGATCCTTAGTGGTTATACAAATCCTTAGGTACTATGCACTATCTTAGTGAATATACACATCTCTACTGATTATACAGATCCTTAGTGGTTATACAAATCCTTATTGACTATGCACTATCTTAGTGAATATACACATCTCTACTGATTATACAGATCCTCAGTGGTTATACAAATCCTTAGGGACTATGCACTATCTTAGTGAATATACTCATCTCTACTGATTATACAGATCCTTAGTGGTTATACAAATCCTTAGGTACTATGCACTATCTTAGTGAATATACACATCTCTACTGATTATACAGATCCTTAGTGGTTATACAAATCCTTAGGGACTATGCACTATCTTAGTGAATATACACATCTCTACTGATTATACAGATCCTCAGTGGTTATACAAATCCTTAGGGACTATGCACTATCTTAGTGAATATACACATCTCTACTGATTATACAGATCCTCAGTGGTTATACAAATCCTTAGGAACTATGCACTATCTTAGTGAATATACACATCTCTACTGATTATACAGATCCTCAGTGGTTATACAAATCCTTAGGGACTATGCACTATCTTAGTGAATATACACATCTCTACTGATTATACAGATCCTTAGTGGTTATACAAATCCTTAGGGACTATGCACTATCTTAGTGAATATACACATCTCTACTGATTATACAGATCCTCAGTGGTTATACAAATCCTTAGGGACTATGCACTATCTTAGTGAATATACACATCTCTACTGATTATACAGATCCTTAGTGGCTATACAAATCCTTAGGGACTATGCACTATCTTAGTGAATATACACATCTCTACTGATTATGCAGATCCTCAGTGGTTATACAAATCCTTAGGGACTATGCACTATCTTAGTGAATATACACATCTCTACTGATTATACAGATCCTTAGTGGTTATACAAATCCTTAGGTACTATGCACTATCTTAGTGAATATACACATCTCTACTGATTATACAGATCCTCAGTGGTTATACAAATCCTTAGGTACTATGCACTATCTTAGTGAATATACACATCTCTACTGATTATACAGATCCTTAGTGGTTATACAAATCCTTAGGTACTATGCACTATCTTAGTGAATATACACATCTCTACTGATTATACAGATCCTTAGTGGTTATACAAATCCTTAGGGACTATGCACTATCTTAGTGAATATACACATCTCTACTGATTATACAGATCCTCAGTGGTTATACAAATCCTTAGGGACTATGCACTATCTTAGTGAATATACTCATCTCTACTGATTATACAGATCCTTAGTGGTTATACAAATCCTTAGGTACTATGCACTATCTTAGTGAATATACACATCTCTACTGATTATACAGATCCTTAGTGGTTATACAAATCCTTAGGGACTATGCACTATCTTAGTGAATATACACATCTCTACTGATTATACAGATCCTCAGTGGTTATACAAATCCTTAGGGACTATGCACTATCTTAGTGAATATACACATCTCTACTGATTATACAGATCCTCAGTGGTTATACAAATCCTTAGGAACTATGCACTATCTTAGTGAATATACACATCTCTACTGATTATACAGATCCTCAGTGGTTATACAAATCCTTAGGTACTATGCACTATCTTAGTGAATATACACATCTCTACTGATTATACAGATCCTCAGTGGTTATACAAATCCTTAGGGACTATGCACTATCTTAGTGAATATACACATCTCTACTGATTATACAGATCCTTAGTGGTTATACAAATCCTTAGGGACTATGCACTATCTTAGTGAATATACACATCTCTACTGATTATACAGATCCTCAGTGGTTATACAAATCCTTAGGGACTATGCACTATCTTAGTGAATATACACATCTCTACTGATTATACAGATCCTTAGTGGTTATACAAATCCTTAGGGACTATGCACTATCTTAGTGAATATACACATCTCTACTGATTATACAGATCCTTAGTGGTTATACAAATCCTTAGGTACTATGCACTATCTTAGTGAATATACACATCTCTACTGATTATACAGATCCTTAGTGGTTATACAAATCCTTAGGGACTATGCACTATCTTGTGAATATACACATCTCTACTGATTATACAGATCCTCAGTGGTTATACAAATCCTTAGGGACTATGCACTATCTTAGTGAATATACTCATCTCTACTGATTATACAGATCCTTAGTGGTTATACAAATCCTTAGGTACTATGCACTATCTTAGTGAATATACACATCTCTACTGATTATACAGATCCTTAGTGGTTATACAAATCCTTAGGGACTATGCACTATCTTAGTGAATATACACATCTCTACTGATTATACAGATCCTCAGTGGTTATACAAATCCTTAGGGACTATGCACTATCTTAGTGAATATACACATCTCTACTGATTATACAGATCCTCAGTGGTTATACAAATCCTTAGGAACTATGCACTATCTTAGTGAATATACACATCTCTACTGATTATACAGATCCTCAGTGGTTATACAAATCCTTAGGTACTATGCACTATCTTAGTGAATATACACATCTCTACTGATTATACAGATCCTCAGTGGTTATACAAATCCTTAGGGACTATGCACTATCTTAGTGAATATACACATCTCTACTGATTATACAGATCCTTAGTGGTTATACAAATCCTTAGGGACTATGCACTATCTTAGTGAATATACACATCTCTACTGATTATACAGATCCTCAGTGGTTATACAAATCCTTAGGGACTATGCACTATCTTAGTGAATATACACATCTCTACTGATTATACAGATCCTTAGTGGCTATACAAATCCTTAGGTACTATGCACTATCCTAGTGAATATACACATCTCTACTGATTATACAGATCCTCAGTGGTTATACAAATCCTTAGGTACTATGCACTATCTTAGTGAATATACACATCTCTACTGATTATACAGATCCTTAGTGGTTATACAAATCCTTAGGTACTATGCACTATCTTAGTGAATATACACATCTCTACTGATTATACAGATCCTCAGTGGTTATACAAATCCTTAGGTACTATGCACTATCTTAGTGAATATACACATCTCTACTGATTATACAGATCCTTAGTGGTTATACAAATCCTTAGGGACTATGCACTATCTTAGTGAATATACACATCTCTACTGATTATACAGATCCTTAGTGGTTATACAAATCCTTAGGTACTATGCACTATCTTAGTGAATATACACATCTCTACTGATTATACAGATCCTTAGTGGTTATACAAATCCTTAGGGACTATGCACTATCTTAGTGAATATACACATCTCTACTGATTATACAGATCCTCAGTGGTTATACAAATCCTTAGGGACTATGCACTATCTTAGTGAATATACTCATCTCTACTGATTATACAGATCCTTAGTGGTTATACAAATCCTTAGGTACTATGCACTATCTTAGTGAATATACACATCTCTACTGATTATACAGATCCTTAGTGGTTATACAAATCCTTAGGGACTATGCACTATCTTAGTGAATATACACATCTCTACTGATTATACAGATCCTCAGTGGTTATACAAATCCTTAGGGACTATGCACTATCTTAGTGAATATACACATCTCTACTGATTATACAGATCCTCAGTGGTTATACAAATCCTTAGGAACTATGCACTATCTTAGTGAATATACACATCTCTACTGATTATACAGATCCTCAGTGGTTATACAAATCCTTAGGTACTATGCACTATCTTAGTGAATATACACATCTCTACTGATTATACAGATCCTCAGTGGTTATACAAATCCTTAGGGACTATGCACTATCTTAGTGAATATACACATCTCTACTGATTATACAGATCCTTAGTGGTTATACAAATCCTTAGGGACTATGCACTATCTTAGTGAATATACACATCTCTACTGATTATACAGATCCTCAGTGGTTATACAAATCCTTAGGGACTATGCACTATCTTAGTGAATATACACATCTCTACTGATTATACAGATCCTTAGTGGTTATACAAATTCTTAGGGACTATGCACTATCTTAGTGAATATACACATCTCTACTGATTATACAGATCCTCAGTGGTTATACAAATCCTTAGGTACTATGCACTATCTTAGTGAATATACACATCTCTACTGATTATACAGATCCTTAGTGGTTATACAAATCCTTAGGTACTATGCACTATCTTAGTGAATATACACATCTCTACTGATTATACAGATCCTTAGTGGTTATACAAATCCTTAGGTACTATGCACTATCTTAGTGAATATACACATCTCTACTGATTATACAGATCCTCAGTGGTTATACAAATGCTTAGGTACTATGCACTATCTTAGTGAATATACACATCTCTACTGATTATACAGATCCTCAGTGGTTATACAAATCCTTAGGTACTATGCACTATCTTAGTGAATATACACATCTCTACTGATTATACAGATCCTCAGTGGTTATACAAATCCTTAGGGACTATGCACTATCTTAGTGAATATACACATCTCTACTGATTATACAGATCCTCAGTGGTTATACAAATCCTTAGGGATTATGCACTATCTTAGTGAATATACACATCTCTACTGATTATACAGATCCTCAGTGGTTATACAAATCTTTAGGGACTATGCACTATCTTAGTGAATATACACATCTCTACTGATTATACAGTTCTTAGGTAACTACACAGCTCTCTATGGTTGTAAGAATGTAGCCGAATAAAGCCGTTGGTACTATTTGATTCACTTGTAGAGTTTTCACAGTAATTATAACTTTTATGAAAAAGTTTCTGAATAAATTAAATTGTCAAGGATGATAACTACATAGGTCTAATATAATGATGTATATGAAACTATTACAATAAATGTTTCAAAATACGCAACTAAATACTTTTCTAAATAGTATTTCTTCTATTTTCCAATAGAAACAACAACAAAATTAAAGTCAATTACTGGTCAAATCAAGAAAGAAAATTTCCATTTTAGGTAATTTTTATCATATAATTACAATTAATATAAATTAGGTAGCATAACCTATGCGTTAAATCAGTTGTTCTAGCACACAACTTATAACACCAAATTAGCTGCTTTATGAAATCATATGTTATTACTTATTTTAAGCCAAATAGGATGAAATAACTATTGCATTCCTTTTTCTTTTTGTGAAAGGTTTTCTCCCGTTTAAAACAAAAATTAATTCATTAAATGTAATGAAAGAATGAAATAATATTTGAAAAAACTGCATTAACATCAAGGGACGTCCACTACAAGTTTGAAAAAATGTATTTGAACTTGAGTGGGTGAATAAAAGGTATTTTATTAAAGGCTGAAAATTTGAACAAGATATATAAATGGAGAGTGTGAACTAATAGTAGGGGTTGAAAAACATTTAACAAAATATATTTTTTAAATTAAAGCATAAAACTGGTTTGTAAATCATTGTAAAAAAATGAAGAACAATCTATAGTCACAGTTATTCGATATTTTAATAAATATAAAAAAACATCGATCAGAAGGTCGACTAATGTAATTCGAGGAACAACTGCAATTAGGCAACCGTTCGGCATTGAAGTTGCGGCTTGTCCACCACACGCCGGCCATTCCACCTTGGGATGCAATGTTATCCGCTTAGATTTTGGCCAAGTCATGACGTAATCATCTATTGATCCAGGTTGTGTTAATTTGCAGAGTGTAGGGCAGGGCAGGGCTGGCAGGGGACATGCACTTAGCCTTAACTGCAGGCACATAAGGCTTCACCTTAAAGGGGATAGATAGGGCATGTGTCAGGGGACACGTGGGCCCAATGTACGCACTGTTCAGTTTAATCCCCGCAAACTGTACATTTATGTAATTGCATCGAGAATCACAGACTAGGGAATTTCTATGTAGATAATAGATAAGAAACGTACTTGAGCGACATGATGCGACATATAGGCCTAGATCGTTGTTAAAGCTTGTTATAAATGCCAATAAGATTCTTGAGATATAAGTTATATAAACAAAACAAAAATATTAAAGTCAATTCCTACTTGGTTAAAAAAATATATATTTTTCTTATTTTTTATCAAATAATCTCAACTAATATAAATAAAGTAACATAACTTAAGGGTTAAAACAACTGTTCTACCACATGACTTGTTACGTAAAATCAGCTCTTCTAAGAAATCATATATTTTTACTTATTTTCAGCCAAATGGGACGAAATAACTATATTGCATACCTTTCCCCTTTTTTTGAAAAGTTTTTTCCCGTAGAAAACTAAAATTATTTCATTAAATTTAATTATTAAAATTATACTTGAAAAAATTGTATTAACATCAAATGCCATCCACTAAAATTTTAAAAAAATCCATTTGAACTTGAGTGGATGGATATAAAATATTTTATGAAAGATTGGAAATTTGAACAATATATATATATATATATATATATATATATATATATATATATATATATATATATATATATATATAAAGAGAGTATGAACTAATAGGAGGAATTGAAAGATTTTACAAATTAATTGTTTGAAATATTATTGTTATAATACGTACTTATAGCAGATTACAACAATTGGATATTATTAACAATGAAATTAAACAGCGTTGTATTTAATACACTAACTTCTGACCAGCGTTGTATTTAACACACTACCTTAGTCACATGTACAACACCCGGTCACTGCTTGAACATGGGTGTGGTTTTGTAGTAATTATAAGTATTTATTACTAAGCTTTAACTTCTAAAAGTAAATATAAACTCATTGCTAATATTAAGGGTATCTAAAACCGATGCTGTATCAGTAATTAAAATATTGTAGTAACTTTTAAAAACACAAGTAATATTCACTTATTTCTACAAATATTGTACCGAGTGTGACGAACTTCCATCACAGTTACAATAAACATTACAACTGCCAATATTAGCATTCCCCACTTTAGACAATACTGTTGTCACTAGCATTAATTTAGTGTTTTTAAAATTGTATTATGTAATAACTTTAAATTCTGTAAATTTGTAAAAACTTACAAACGTTTTCAATCTCTCCATGCCGATCTTCATCAGTGTCTTCTGCTTGGAGTTGTTAGGTCAAGCAGTGACGGTTTTAAAGGTAGGTTTTCGATAGTATCAAAGAGTATGTGTGATTTGTATTGGGTTTGTTCGTTTAATATGTTTGTACTTGTTTGTTTTTTATGTTTGTAAATTTCATATTGTTGTAGTGTGTTGAGATGTGGTTCTTTTTCTGTTGATGTGTAAGATTTCTACGTTATGGTAAATGGCAGTGTATTTGTATCCAATTTCATTTATGTGATTGGGGAATTTGAGTCGGTATTCTGTTTCGGTGATTTTGTGTCTTCCTCGACTCTTTGTTGGAAGTTGCGACCTGCTTGCCCATGTAGAAATTGTTGCAGTTTGTGCAGCCTGCAGTTAATTTGTATGAGCCTGGTGCTTGTAGTTTATCTTTGTTGTTGGTGTCGTGTTGTTTTTTATTGTAACTAGTTATTAGTTTTGTATGCTATTTTGTATCCTGTTTTTTGAAATTTCCGGGCTATTTTATTTGAAGTTCTGTTTATGTATTGTATTTTGATGTATTTGTTTTCCCTTGCTGTGGTGTGGTATTCGACATTTGTTTAGTGTCATGAACAATCCTACATTGCTACTGACACTGTATTATGTTACTAATATCCCAGGGATAATTCGAAATTTATTTAATGTAGTTTACATTCTACCTTTGTTACTAGAGTTCTGTTACCTATATTCTCGGGTTATTACGACATTTGTTTAGTGTCATGAACACTCCTACATTGTTACTGGTACTGTATTACGTTTTACGAGTAATATGCTGCTTTAATTTATCGATTGTTACTTGTGTTATGTTAACAAAATTTAGGCATAATGTGACATTCATTTAGTGTCATGGACATTATTACTTGGACACGATAATCTTGGTTGCATTAAGTAGTACTCACTATAAACCTGGCAGCAAAGAAAATTACCCCTAAAAAACTTGGTTGCATTAAATGGTACCCACGAGAAAACTGGTGGTATTAAATATTACCCACGATAATCTTGGTTGCATTAAGTAGTACTCACTATAAACCTGGTAGACGAAAATATTATCCCTAATAAACTTGGGTGCATTAAATAGTACCAACGATAAACTTGGTTGCAATAAATAGTATCCCTAATAAATTTTATTGCATTAAATAGTACCCACGATAAACCTGGTAGTAATAAATATTACCCCTAATAAACTTGTTTGCACTACTTATGCCCACGAAAAACCTGGTGCAATTAAACATTGCCCACGATAAAACTTGGTTGCATTTAATAGTACTCACTATAAAGCTGGTAGCAATAAATATTACTTCTAATAAACCTGGTTGCATTAAATAGTACCCACGATAAACGTGGTAGTAATAAATATTACCCCTAATAAACTTGTTTGCACTAATTATGCCCACGAAAACCTGGTGCAATTAAACATTGCCCACGATAAAACTTGGTTGCATTTAATAGTACTCACTATAAAGCTGGTAGCAATAAATATTACTTCTAATAAACCTGGTTGCATTAAATAGTACCCACGATAAACCTGGTAGTAATAAATATTACCCCTAATAAACTTGTTTGCACTAATTATGCCCACGAAAAACCTGGTGCAATTAAACATTGCCCACGATAAAACTTGGTTGCATTTAATAGTACTCACTATAAAGCTGGTAGCAATAAATATTACTTCTAATAAACCTGGTTGCATTAAATAGTACCCACGATAAACCTGGTAGTAATAAATATTACCCCTAATAAACTTGTTTGCACTAATTATGCCCACGAAAAACCTGGTGCAATTAAACATTGCCCACGATAAAACTTGGTTGCATTTAATAGTACTCACTATAAAGCTGGTAGCAATAAATATTACTTCTAATAAACCTGGTTGCATTAAGTAGTACTCACTATAAAGCTGGTAGCAATAAATATTACTTCTAATAAACCTGGTTGCATTAAATAGTACCCACGATAAACCTGGTTGTAATAAATATTACCCCTAATAAACTTGTTTGCACTAATTATGCCCACGAAAAACCTGGTGCAATTAAACATTGCCCACGATAAAACTTGGTTGCATTTAATAGTACTCACTATAAAGCTGGTAGCAATAAATATTACTTCTAATAAACCTGGTTGCATTAAGTAGTACTCACTATAAAGCTGGTAGCAATAAATATTACTTCTAATAAACCTGGTTGCATTAAATAGTACCCACGATAAACCTGGTAGTAATAAATATTACCCCTAATAAACTTGTTTGCACTAATTATGCCCACGAAAAACCTGGTGCAATTAAACATTGCCCACGATAAAACTTGGTTGCATTTAATAGTACTCACTATAAAGCTGGTAGCAATAAATATTACTTCTAATAAACCTGGTTGCATTAAATAGTACCCACGACAAAACTGGTGGCATTAAATATTACCCACGATAATCTTGGTTACATTAAGTAGTACTCACTATAAACCTGGTAGACGAAAATATTATCCCTAATAAACTTGGGTGCATTAAATAGTACCAACGATAAACTTGGTTGCAATAAATAGTACCCCTAATAAATTTTATTGCATTAAATAGTACCCACGATAAACGTGGTAGTAATAAATATTACCCCTAATAAACTTGTTTGCACTAATTATGCCCACGAAAAACCTGGTGCAATTAAACATTGCCCACGATAAAACTTGGTTGCATTTAATAGTACTCACTATAAAGCTGGTAGCAATAAATATTACTTCTAATAAACCTGGTTGCATTAAATAGTACCCACGATAAACCTGGTAGTAATAAATATTACCCCTAATAAACTTGTTTGCACTAATTATGCCCACGAAAAACCTGGTGCAATTAAACATTGCCCACGATAAAACTTGGTTGCATTTAATAGTACTCACTATAAAGCTGGTAGCAATAAATATTACTTCTAATAAACCTGGTTGCATTAAGTAGTACTCACTATAAAGCTGGTAGCAATAAATATTACTTCTAATAAACCTGGTTGCATTAAATAGTACCCACGATAAACCTGGTTGTAATAAATATTACCCCTAATAAACTTGTTTGCACTAATTATGCCCACGAAAAACCTGGTGCAATTAAACATTGCCCACGATAAAACTTGGTTGCATTTAATAATACTCACTATAAAGCTGGTAGCAATAAATATTACTTCTAATAAACCTGGTTGCATTAAGTAGTACTCACTATAAAGCTGGTAGCAATAAATATTACTTCTAATAAACCTGGTTGCATTAAATAGTACCCACGATAAACCTGGTAGTAATAAATATTACCCCTAATAAACTTGTTTGCACTAATTATGCCCACGAAAAACCTGGTGCAATTAAACATTGCCCACGATAAAACTTGGTTGCATTTAATAGTACTCACTATAAAGCTGGTAGCAATAAATATTACTTCTAATAAACCTGGTTGCATTAAATAGTACCCACGACAAAACTGGTGGCATTAAATATTACCCACGATAATCTTGGTTACATTAAGTAGTACTCACTATAAACCTGGTAGACGAAAATATTATCCCTAATAAACTTGGGTGCATTAAATAGTACCAACGATAAACTTGGTTGCAATAAATAGTACCCCTAATAAATTTTATTGCATTAAATAGTACCCACGATAAACGTGGTAGTAATAAATATTACCCCTAATAAACTTGTTTGCACTAATTATGCCCACGAAAAACCTGGTGCAATTAAACATTGCCCACGATAAAACTTGGTTGCATTTAATAGTACTCACTATAAAGCTGGTAGCAATAAATATTACTTCTAATAAACCTGGTTGCATTAAGTAGTACTCACTATAAAGCTGGTAGCAATAAATATTACCCCTAATAAACCTGGTTGCATTAAATAGTACCCACGACAAAACTGGTGGCATTAAATATTACCCACGATAATCTTGGTTACATTAAGTAGTACTCACTATAAACCCGGTAGAAGAAAATATTATCCCTAATAAACTTGGGTGCATTAAATAGTACCAACGATAAACTTGGTTGCAATAAATAGTACCCCTAATAAATTTTATTGCATTAAATAGTACCCACGATAAACGTGGTAGTAATAAATATTACCCCTAATAAACTTGTTTGCACTAATTTCACCCACGAAAAACCAGGTGCAATTAAACATTGCCCACGATAAAACTTGTTTGCATTTAATAGTACCCTCGACAAAACTGGTGGCAATAAATATTACCCAGATACACTTGGTTGCATTAAATAGTACCCACGACAAAACTGGTGGCATTAAATATTACCCAGATAAACTTGTTTGCATTAAATAGTACCCTCGACAAAACTGGTGGCATTAAATATTACCCAGATAAACTTGTTTGCATTAAATAGTACCCTCGACAAAACTGGTGGCATTAAATATTACCCAGATAAACTTGGTTGCATTAAATAGTACCCACGACAAAACTGGTGGCATTAAATATTACCCAGATAAACTTGTTTGCATTAAATAGTACCCTCGACAAAACTGGTGGCAATAAATATTACCCAGATAAACTTGGTTGCATTAAATAGTACCCACGACAAAACTGGTGGCATTAAATATTACCCAGATAAACTTGTTTGCATTAAATAGTACCCTCGACAAAACTGGTGGCAATAAATATTACCCAGATAAACTTGTTTGCATTAAATAGTACCCTCGACAAAACTGGTGGCATTAAATATTACCCAGATAAACTTGGTTGCATTAAATAGTACCCTCGACAAAACTGGTGGCAATAAATATTACCCAGATAAACTTGTTTGCATTAAATAGTACCCACGACAAAACTGGTGGCATTAAATATTACCCAGATAAACTCGGTTGCATTAAATAGTACCCTCGACAAAACTGGTGGCAATAAATACTACCCAGATAAACTTGGTTGCATTAAATAGTACCCACGACAAAACTGGTGGCAATAAATATTACCCAGATAAACTTGTTTGCATTAAATAGTACCCTCGACAAAACTGGTGGCATTAAATATTACCCAGATAAACTTGGTTGCATTAAATAGTACCCACGACAAAACTGGTGGCATTAAATATTACCCAGATAAACTTGGTTGCATTAAATAGTACCCTCGACAAAACTGGTGGCAATAAATATTACCCAGATAAACTTGTTTGCATTAAATAGTACCCTCGACAAAACTGGTGGCATTAAATATTACCCAGATAAACTTGGTTGCATTAAATAGTACCCTCGACAAAACTGGTGGTATTAAATATTACCCAGATAAACTTGGTTGCATTAAATAGTACCCACGACAAAACTGGTGGCATTAAATATTACCCAGATAAACTTGTTTGCATTAAATAGTACCCTCGACAAAACTGGTGGCAATAAATATTACCCAGATAAACTTGGTTGCATTAAATAGTACCCACGACAAAACTGGTGGCATTAAATATTACCCAGATAAACTTGTTTGCATTAAATAGTACCCTCGACAAAACTGGTGGCAATAAATATTACCCAGATAAACTTGTTTGCATTAAATAGTACCCTCGACAAAACTGGTGGCAATAAATATTACCCAGATAAACTTGGTTGCATTAAATAGTACCCTCGACAAAACTGGTGGCAATAAATATTACCCAGATAAACTTGTTTGCATTAAATAGTACCCTCGACAAAACTGGTGGCATTAAATATTACCCAGATAAACTTGTTTGCATTAAATAGTACCCTCGACAAAACTGGTGGCAATAAATATTACCCAGATAAACTTGGTTGCATTAAATAGTACCCACGACAAAACTGGTGGCATTAAATATTACCCAGATAAACTTGTTTGCATTAAATAGTACCCTCGACAAAACTGGTGGCATTAAATATTACCCAGATAAACTTGTTTGCATTAAATAGTACCCTCGACAAAACTGGTGGCATTAAATAGTACCCTCGACAAAACTGGTGGCATTAAATATTACCCAGATAAACTTAGTTGCAAATTATAGTACCCACTAAAAACATACTTACATTAAATAGTACTCACGATAATCCAAATAGCAATATATACTAAAAAGAATTAATTTGGTTGCATTAAAATGTACCGATGATAAACCAGGTGGCATTAAATATTACCCAGGATAGACCTGGTACCAGTATATAATACCAACGATAAACTTGGTTGCATTAAATAGTATCGTCGTTAAACCAGGAAGCAATATATATTACCCACAATAAACGGGGTTGCTATACCCACTAAATACCAGGTGGCAACAAATATTACCTAAGGAGTAGATCGCGCCCTAGACTAGCACAGCCACCCCTAAACTCGGCCGCTACGTAACCTAGGACTATAGGGGTAGTTTTGGATGATGCTCAAGGTCATCCCGGCCGTGACCCCAGACCAAGGGGTGGTTTCGACCACGTTCAGGGGGGTAGGGGGTAGTTTTTCGAAAAAAAAAAAAAACAAAATCGGCCGCTACGTAACCTAGGACTGTAGGGGTAGTTTCGGATGATGCGAGCGGACGTCGTGACCCTGACCGTAGCTTTGGGGGTGGTTTTGAACACGTCCAGAGGGGTGGGGGGTAGTTTTTCGAAAAAATTTATTTCCAACACACTGACCTAAGCCAACCAAAATGGATCAAACCTAACCTAACCTACGTGTAGGGGGTGACCTCGGCTACGTTCAGGACCATCTCCGGGGGTAGCTCCGGGGGTGGATTGGGGGTGGGGGGTAGTTTTCGAAAAAATTTTGGATAAACGTGCCTTGGCCGGTAGGGTATGTCTAGAGTGTATTAATGCATCGGTAGGGGTAGTTTCACCTAGGGGTAGTTTTTGAATAAAATACGAAAATGCCGAAAATCGAACGGTTGGATCAACAGACAGTACGGGATACGTGTAGAGTCCATTACGGGCTGCTGCGGGGGCGGTTTACCTAGGGGTAGTTTTTACAAAAAATATAAAATTGCCGAAAATCGACCGGCTGGATCAAATGACCGTATATGGTATGGTTAAAGTCCATCTTGGTGGGCTGTGCGGGCGGTTTCACCTGTTTTTAGATCGCCAAAAATAATCGGGGTCCTAGGTAAAATCCACCCAGGCATCAGTTAAACCCGCCAAGGTAGAGCCAATATGGAGCACGCTATCGGTTAAAGCCAAACCGAGCCCAGCCACCCGGCAGCTAGGCCTTAGGTAAAGCTAACACGGAGCTAGCCCTCGGGTACGGACATCTCAAGGCCGATTCTTAGGTAAAGTAACCCGGAATAGCTCCGGTGGTGGGGGTAACTTTTGGAAAGATTTAACGGTTATCTGATGACGTATCAGCGCTTGAGCGAGTCTAGGCAAGTAGTAGGCATACCCCAACTAGAGTGTTCTACCCTAAATAAATTGGCTGATGCAGGGCAAGGGGCAAACCTGCAGAGTTAACACACTATCTTGGAGGTAGGCCCACCCAAACCTCAGGCATAGCATCCCTGCAACGGGGATTTAGCCAACCCAAGGCAGGCCCCTAAGTAAAGCCACCCGAGGAAAAGGCTTAAGGTAAAGCTACCTTTGAGCCTGGTCTTAGGTAAAGCCCCATTGGAGGTAGACCTTAAGTAAAGCTACCCAAGAGTCCGGCCAGGCTGGTTGCTATATCAATTACAACCTATCGACCAAGACAAATACCTCCACCAAGTCCTAGGTAAAGCCATCCGGGTGTCAGACCATAGGTAAAGTAACCGCGGAGCCGGGCGTGAGGTAAAGCCAGCTAGGCCTTAGGTAAAGCTACCACTGAGGCAGACCATCGGTAAAGCCACCCAGGACATAGGAATAGTCTATACGGAGCATGGCCTCAGGTAAAAGCCATCCCGAAGACTGCCCATAGGTAAAAGTAACCTAGGAATCTTACATTAAGTGAGGGTGGTTATCAAATGAAATTACCAAAAATGATCGGCTACATCAAATGACCAACATTCCAACTAAACACTAATTGTAACCGACCAACCGAGCGTAAATAGTCAACAAGTTGAATCGACCAATCACAGTGCAGGGACCCGGTAGGCTTACGCAAACGGTCGCAGTAAGACGTGAAAGCCCATATACCATGTTAAACCAATATATATGATAGTCCACATAATGTGTTAAACAAATACGCAAGCTTGCATACATACTATGCTAGGCCAACATACTATGTCGGTAAATCACCGGCCAAACCCCGTATGACCTGAGCTATTTTCACCTCCTCTATCAGGTTGATCCTGGCAACCGTCTAATATGGGAGGTACTATAGGGTACATCTACCAATGCATAACCTATCAAGCCCACGTAAAGATTTATGACGTATCGGCGTTCGAGCGACTCAGGTATTAGACCCTCCATAACTAGAGGGGGCAAGGGTTATGAATGTCAAAATTTGTCTATGCTACAAAATAATAAACAAAGCAATAAAGCCCTGTCGTTTCAGGGAATACGCTTGACCGTGTGTTAGACATGTACAGACTTGCAGCGATAACACATTATCTAAAAACCGCAACGGCTGCCGGCGACCGCTATAGCAGGCATAAAAACCAGCACGGCTATGTCGTTGTGAATCTAGGCACGTGTTTATGTTTTGATTACTGTATCAAATTACTGTGTGCTGTCGACATACCAAGGCCTACATATATATAATCAGAAATCAGTGTAAATAATCAAATAGCCTCAATGGACATCTCCTATAGCTGTAAATGTATCTAGATATAAAGGTATATATGGAGAACCCTAATAATGAGGCCTATCACAAAACGTGAATAAATATATGTTATAAAACGATGCTAAGCCAACACGCATGCTATCATACATAGGCTTGTTGGGCATACATACATGATAGTACACATAACGTGTTAAACAAACATACGTGTAAACCTGCATACTATGCCAAGCCGACTTACATGGGCCTACTATGTCGGTAAACCACTGGCCAAGGCCTATATGATCTGAGCTAGTTTCACCTCGTCTATCAGGTAGAATCTGGCAACCGTATAATACGGGAAGTACTATATGGTATAGCTAACAATGCTAACCTATATGGTATAGCTAACCTATCACGCCCATGACGGTCAACAAATATTACAATATAATTTAAAAAAGTTACGCAACCTATATACATACAATGCTAAGCCAACTTTCAGGCATATATACTATGTTAAACCAGCATGCAATATACTCTAAATAGCCATATATACGTTGTTAAACCAATATGCAGGTTAACCTATATACATCCTGTATTAGGCAAATATCCCCGTTACCCGCACAGGCCTATGTTAAGCCAGGATGAATGATAGCTTATATAGTGTGTTAAACAAATATGCTTGTAAACCTACATAAATAATATGCTAAGCCTACATACTGTGCTAAACAGATATGCGTGTAAACCTACATAAATACTATGCTAACCAGCATGGATGCTATCCTACATAAGCTTATATACTATGTTAAACCAGCATGCAATATACTCTAAATAGCCATATATACGCTGTTAAACAAATATGCGTGTAAACCCACATAAATACGCCAAGCCAATATCCGTGCTATAATAGATAGGCGTATATACTATGTTAGGCCTACATACTGCGTTAAACAAACATGTATGTAAGCCGACAAGGGCCTACAAATTATATCCAATGCATAGTTTAGCTAAAGGGCAATCACACACTATCCTAAAAGCGGCCCGCAAATTACCACATAATACCTGATACATAGCTTGGCTAATCATTAACACATAGTATGACCCAACACATAATATCCGGTGCATAGCCTCGCTAAATAAGCATAAACCCCCCAAAATTGGCTTATCAATTATGTATGGTCTAGATATAGTCACACATGTCATTTCAAAAGTCAGCCGGAAAGAAACACTACCCTGGTATATAATATGTTAAACCAGCATGCAATATACTCTAAATAGCCGTATATACGCTGTTAAACAAATATGCGTGTAAACCGAATAAATACTATGGTAAGCCAACACGCATGCTATCATAGATAGACGTATATACTATGTTAGGCCTACATACCGCGTTAAACAAACATGTGTGTAAGCCTGCATAGATATTATGCTAAGAAGACACGGGCCCACAAAGTATAACACATTATATCCAGTGTATAGTTTAGCTAATGGTTATCACACAGTAGCCTGACTACAACTTGCCCGCATAATACCCGACACATAGCTAGACTAATCATTAACACATAGTATCCGATGCATAGCCCGACGATGGGTTAACATATAGTATCCGATAAGTAGCTTGAGAATGCCCCAACACATAATATCCGGTGCATAGCCTCGCTAATGGTTAGCACATAGTAGCCGATGCTGAGCCTGGCTATGGAATATCACATATTATCTGATGTGTAGCCTGACTAATGGTTAACACAGCCAATGCATAGCTAGGCTAATGATTAACATAAAGTATCCAATGCATGGCTTGGGTAATGTATATAGTTAGCCTACATTCTGTGTTATCTGTGTAAACTCACATACTATGCTAAGCCGGTTATCCATAGACACAAATCTATGGTGATGCAAGAGTAACCAGCACCCTGACAACAGATACCTAGCATGATCATAGCCTACATTGCCTGATAACAGATACCTAGCCTGACCATAGCCTACATAGCTAGACAAAAGATACATAACTAGACAATAGATACCTAGCCTGACAACAGACACCAATCCTGGAATCAAATACATAGCCCGACAAACGATGCATAGCCCGACAAGGGCTATCACATAGTATCCGAGGTATAGAATGACTAACGGTTAACACATGGTATCCAAAGCATAACTAGGCTAGTGAATAACTAATGGTTAGTTTAACTATGGTTAACACACACAGTGTCCGATGCATAGCTTAGCTAATGGATAACACATAGTAACCTATGCCTAGCCTGACTAGGGCTAACACATAGTACCCGATGAATGGCTCGACTAAGGCCAACACACAGTATCCGATGCACAACCTAGGATCGAATATGACGTCATCCAGGTGGAGAACAAGATGGTGGCTATGTTGATACCGTGATGGCCAGTGTAGGCTAGATCAAATAACCAGCGTTTCAACCAAACTACTGTCTTACGCTAAGTTTAACCAACCAACCAACATACGCGAAGTTCAAACGAACAACATTTACACCAAGCTCAAATAGGCTATAGCGGCTATGCCCAGATCAACGTATCAGCTAATCAAAATGAAAAACTTACGCTAATCAACCAACATCTACACCGAGGTCAAATGGGTTATGGTTAGCGAAGGCACTGGCAAAAGCTTTAAGCCCTAGACATAATTATAGCTATCAACGCGTACCAAAATAGCTATGCAGAAACCGTCAAGGTCATTACACATATTGTCCAGGTATGTTCTCCATCAAACCGAGACTTTAGACACCATCTCTGTAAAACAGCTAACAAATTATACTCTACCACAATAGGTATGTCAAAACTGTTACCGGCTCATAATCTAAGACAGTGGTTACGTAACGCCCTTTATCAATTTAAGACCTTAAGAGATATCTTCGTAAAGACAGCTACCAACCCATATTATATCACAATAGTTACGTTAGAGCTACCGCTGCTCACCCTACCATAATAGCTACGTACAGAAGGTTAATATTGTATAACCTATCACAAGACTTATGTAAAAACAGCTAGGCATAACCTGTCACACAATAACTGCGTAAAGGCAGCTAACAAGGCCTACCCCATTAAAATAGCTACGAAAAGATAACATCCAATACATACCCTATCATATTAGCTATGTAAAGACAATAAATGCGTAAAGGCAGCTAACAATGCCTACCCCAGTAAAATAGCTACGAAAAGATAACAACCAATACATAACTTATCATAATAGCTATGTAAAGACAGCTAAAGATGCATAACCTAACTCAGTAATGATTGCTATTAAATAATGAACCATTACACTAGCCACGTAAAGACAGCCACCAACATCACAATAGCTACGTAAAAAACAGTTATCGACCCGTGACCAAGATAATACTTACGTAAGATCTATATCAGTGCTAAGACAATAGCTCCGTAAGGAAAACCTACCACCTCATGAACTACGACAACAGCAAGGTGTGGACGGCTACCAATACATTACTTATCACAGCTACCAACACATAACTCGGCACACTAGCTAAGTAAATAGCGCTACGATTGAATAGCCTATCACACAGGCTAATTGACGGTCACTAACTAAACCATCACAATATCTCTGTACATGGCAGATGGCGTGATGATCCTCATCTTTATCGCACACCTAACAGTAGGTTAGGTTAGAAGCACTCTGGCTAGCTTAGGTTAGTGGGTTGAAAAACTACCCCTCTAGACGTGGTTGAACACCCAACAGTAGGTTAGGTTAGAAGCACTCTGGCTAGCTTAGGTTAGTGGGTTGAAAATAATTTTTTCTAAAAACTACCCCTCTAGACGTGGTTGAACCCTCCCCCAAGGCTACGATCAAGGTCACATCGACCGCCTGCATCATCCAAAACCACCCCTAACTTCTACAACCACAGATCAGTGATGCCGGTGATGGAGATACGACCAACCTTTGAAAGTTAGGGGTGGTTTTGGATGATGCAGGCGGTCGATGTGACCTTGATCGTAGCCTTGGGGGAGGGTTCAACCACGTCTAGAGGGGTAGTTTTTAGAAAAAATTATTTTCAACCCACTAACCTAAGCTAGCCAGAGTGCTTCTAACCTAACCTACTGTTGGGTGTTCAACCACGTCTAGAGGGGTAGTTTTTCAACCCACTAACCTAAGCTAGCCAGAGTGCTTCTAACCTAACCTACTGTTAGGTGTGCGATAAAGATGAGGATCATCACGCCATCTGCCATGTACAGAGATATTGTGATGGTTTAGTTAGTGACCGTCAATTAGCCTGTGTGATAGGCTATTCAATCGTAGCGCTATTTACTTAGCTAGTGTGCCGAGTTATGTGTTGGTAGCTGTGATAAGTAATGTATTGGTAGCCGTCCACACCTTGCTGTTGTCGTAGTTCATGAGGTGGTAGGTTTTCCTTACGGAGCTATTGTCTTAGCACTGATATAGATCTTACGTAAGTATTATCTTGGTCACGGGTCGATAACTGTTTTTTACGTAGCTATTGTGATGTTGGTGGCTGTCTTTACGTGGCTAGTGTAATGGTTCATTATTTAATAGCAATCATTACTGAGTTAGGTTATGCATCTTTAGCTGTCTTTACATAGCTATTATGATAAGTTATGTATTGGTTGTTATCTTTTCGTAGCTATTTTACTGGGGTAGGCATTGTTAGCTGCCTTTACGCATTTATTGTCTTTACATAGCTAATATGATAGGGTATGTATTGGATGTTATCTTTTCGTAGCTATTTTAATGGGGTAGGCCTTGTTAGCTGCCTTTACGCAGTTATTGTGTGACAGGTTATGCCTAGCTGTTTTTACATAAGTCTTGTGATAGGTTATACAATATTAACCTTCTGTACGTAGCTATTATGGTAGGGTGAGCAGCGGTAGCTCTAACGTAACTATTGTGATATAATATGGGTTGGTAGCTGTCTTTACGAAGATATCTCTTAAGGTCTTAAATTGATAAAGGGCGTTACGTAACCACTGTCTTAGATTATGAGCCGGTAACAGTTTTGACATACCTATTGTGGTAGAGTATAATTTGTTAGCTGTTTTACAGAGATGGTGTCTAAAGTCTCGGTCTGATGGAGAACATACCCGGACAATATGTGTAATGACCTTGACGGTTTCTGCATAGCTATTTTGGTACGCGTTGATAGCTATAATTATGTCTAGGGCTTAAAGCTTTTGCCAGTGCCTTCGCTAACCATAACCCATTTGACCTCGGTGTAGATGTTGGTTGATTAGCGTAAGTTTTTCATTTTGATTAGCTGATACGTTGATCTGGGCATAGCCGCTATAGCCTATTTGAGCTTGGTGTAAATGTTGTTCGTTTGAACTTCGCGTATGTTGGTTGGTTGGTTAAACTTAGCGTAAGACAGTAGTTTGGTTGAAACGCTGGTTATTTGATCTAGCCTACACTGGCCATCACGGTATCAACATAGCCACCATCTTGTTCTCCACCTGGATGACGTCATATTCGATCCTAGGTTGTGCATCGGATACTGTGTGTTGGCCTTAGTCGAGCCATTCATCGGGTACTATGTGTTAGCCCTAGTCAGGCTAGGCATAGGTTACTATGTGTTATCCATTAGCTAAGCTATGCATCGGACACTGTGTGTGTTAACCATAGTTAAACTAACCATTAGTTATTCACTAGCCTAGTTATGCTTTGGATACCATGTGTTAACCGTTAGTCATTCTATACCTCGGATACTATGTGATAGCCCTTGTCGGGCTATGCATCGTTTGTCGGGCTATGTATTTGATTCCAGGATTGGTGTCTGTTGTCAGGCTAGGTATCTATTGTCTAGTTATGTATCTTTTGTCTAGCTATGTAGGCTATGGTCAGGCTAGGTATCTGTTATCAGGCAATGTAGGCTATGATCATGCTAGGTATCTGTTGTCAGGGTGCTGGTTACTCTTGCATCACCATAGATTTGTGTCTATGGATAACCGGCTTAGCATAGTATGTGAGTTTACACAGATAACACAGAATGTAGGCTAACTATATACATTACCCAAGCCATGCATTGGATACTTTATGTTAATCATTAGCCTAGCTATGCATTGGCTGTGTTAACCATTAGTCAGGCTACACATCAGATAATATGTGATATTCCATAGCCAGGCTCAGCATCGGCTACTATGTGCTAACCATTAGCGAGGCTATGCACCGGATATTATGTGTTGGGGCATTCTCAAGCTACTTATCGGATACTATATGTTAACCCATCGTCGGGCTATGCATCGGATACTATGTGTTAATGATTAGTCTAGCTATGTGTCGGGTATTATGCGGGCAAGTTGTAGTCAGGCTACTGTGTGATAACCATTAGCTAAACTATACACTGGATATAATGTGTTATACTTTGTGGGCCCGTGTCTTCTTAGCATAATATCTATGCAGGCTTACACACATGTTTGTTTAACGCGGTATGTAGGCCTAACATAGTATATACGTCTATCTATGATAGCATGCGTGTTGGCTTACCATAGTATTTATTCGGTTTACACGCATATTTGTTTAACAGCGTATATACGGCTATTTAGAGTATATTGCATGCTGGTTTAACATATTATATACCAGGGTAGTGTTTCTTTCCGGCTGACTTTTGAAATGACATGTGTGACTATATCTAGACCATACATAATTGATAAGCCAATTTTGGGGGGTTTATGCTTATTTAGCGAGGCTATGCACCGGATATTATGTGTTGGGTCATACTATGTGTTAATGATTAGCCAAGCTATGTATCAGGTATTATGTGGTAATTTGCGGGCCGCTTTTAGGATAGTGTGTGATTGCCCTTTAGCTAAACTATGCATTGGATATAATTTGTAGGCCCTTGTCGGCTTACATACATGTTTGTTTAACGCAGTATGTAGGCCTAACATAGTATATACGCCTATCTATTATAGCACGGATATTGGCTTGGCGTATTTATGTGGGTTTACACGCATATTTGTTTAACAGCGTATATATGGCTATTTAGAGTATATTGCATGCTGGTTTAACATAGTATATAAGCTTATGTAGGATAGCATCCATGCTGGTTAGCATAGTATTTATGTAGGTTTACACGCATATCTGTTTAGCACAGTATGTAGGCTTAGCATATTATTTATGTAGGTTTACAAGCATATTTGTTTAACACACTATATAAGCTATCATTCATCCTGGCTTAACATAGGCCTGTGCGGGTAACGGGGATATTTGCCTAATACAGGATGTATATAGGTTAACCTGCATATTGGTTTAACAACGTATATATGGCTATTTAGAGTATATTGCATGCTGGTTTAACATAGTATATATGCCTGAAAGTTGGCTTAGCATTGTATGTATATAGGTTGCGTAACTTTTTTAAATTATATTGTAATATTTGTTGACCGTCATGGGCGTGATAGGTTAGCTATACCATATAGGTTAGCATTGTTAGCTATACCATATAGTACTTCCCGTATTATACGGTTGCCAGATTCTACCTGATAGACGAGGTGAAACTAGCTCAGATCATATAGGCCTTGGCCAGTGGTTTACCGACATAGTAGGCCCATGTAAGTCGGCTTGGCATAGTATGCAGGTTTACACGTATGTTTGTTTAACACGTTATGTGTACTATCATGTATGTATGCCCAACAAGCCTATGTATGATAGCATGCGTGTTGGCTTAGCATCGTTTTATAACATATATTTATTCACGTTTTGTGATAGGCCTCATTATTAGGGTTCTCCATATATACCTTTATATCTAGATACATTTACAGCTATAGGAGATGTCCATTGAGGCTATTTGATTATTTACACTGATTTCTGATTATATATATGTAGGCCTTGGTATGTCGACAGCACACAGTAATTTGATACAGTAATCAAAACATAAACACGTGCCTAGATTCACAACGACATAGCCGTGCTGGTTTTTATGCCTGCTATAGCGGTCGCCGGCAGCCGTTGCGGTTTTTAGATAATGTGTTATCGCTGCAAGTCTGTACATGTCTAACACACGGTCAAGCGTATTCCCTGAAACGACAGGGCTTTATTGCTTTGTTTATTATTTTGTAGCATAGACAAATTTTGACATTCATAACCCTTGCCCCCTCTAGTTATGGAGGGTCTAATACCTGAGTCGCTCGAACGCCGATACGTCATAAATCTTTACGTGGGCTTGATAGGTTATGCATTGGTAGATGTACCCTATAGTACCTCCCATATTAGACGGTTGCCAGGATCAACCTGATAGAGGAGGTGAAAATAGCTCAGGTCATACGGGGTTTGGCCGGTGATTTACCGACATAGTATGTTGGCCTAGCATAGTATGTATGCAAGCTTGCGTATTTGTTTAACACATTATGTGGACTATCATATATATTGGTTTAACATGGTATATGGGCTTTCACGTCTTACTGCGACCGTTTGCGTAAGCCTACCGGGTCCCTGCACTGTGATTGGTCGATTCAACTTGTTGACTATTTACGCTCGGTTGGTCGGTTACAATTAGTGTTTAGTTGGAATGTTGGTCATTTGATGTAGCCGATCATTTTTGGTAATTTCATTTGATAACCACCCTCACTTAATGTAAGATTCCTAGGTTACTTTTACCTATGGGCAGTCTTCGGGATGGCTTTTACCTGAGGCCATGCTCCGTATAGACTATTCCTATGTCCTGGGTGGCTTTACCGATGGTCTGCCTCAGTGGTAGCTTTACCTAAGGCCTAGCTGGCTTTACCTCACGCCCGGCTCCGCGGTTACTTTACCTATGGTCTGACACCCGGATGGCTTTACCTAGGACTTGGTGGAGGTATTTGTCTTGGTCGATAGGTTGTAATTGATATAGCAACCAGCCTGGCCGGACTCTTGGGTAGCTTTACTTAAGGTCTACCTCCAATGGGGCTTTACCTAAGACCAGGCTCAAAGGTAGCTTTACCTTAAGCCTTTTCCTCGGGTGGCTTTACTTAGGGGCCTGCCTTGGGTTGGCTAAATCCCCGTTGCAGGGATGCTATGCCTGAGGTTTGGGTGGGCCTACCTCCAAGATAGTGTGTTAACTCTGCAGGTTTGCCCCTTGCCCTGCATCAGCCAATTTATTTAGGGTAGAACACTCTAGTTGGGGTATGCCTACTACTTGCCTAGACTCGCTCAAGCGCTGATACGTCATCAGATAACCGTTAAATCTTTCCAAAAGTTACCCCCACCACCGGAGCTATTCCGGGTTACTTTACCTAAGAATCGGCCTTGAGATGTCCGTACCCGAGGGCTAGCTCCGTGTTAGCTTTACCTAAGGCCTAGCTGCCGGGTGGCTGGGCTCGGTTTGGCTTTAACCGATAGCGTGCTCCATATTGGCTCTACCTTGGCGGGTTTAACTGATGCCTGGGTGGATTTTACCTAGGACCCCGATTATTTTTGGCGATCTAAAAACAGGTGAAACCGCCCGCACAGCCCACCAAGATGGACTTTAACCATACCATATACGGTCATTTGATCCAGCCGGTCGATTTTCGGCAATTTTATATTTTTTGTAAAAACTACCCCTAGGTAAACCGCCCCCGCAGCAGCCCGTAATGGACTCTACACGTATCCCGTACTGTCTGTTGATCCAACCGTTCGATTTTCGGCATTTTCGTATTTTATTCAAAAACTACCCCTAGGTGAAACTACCCCTACCGATGCATTAATACACTCTAGACATACCCTACCGGCCAAGGCACGTTTATCCAAAATTTTTTCGAAAACTACCCCCCACCCCCAATCCACCCCCGGAGCTACCCCCGGAGATGGTCCTGAACGTAGCCGAGGTCACCCCCTACACGTAGGTTAGGTTAGGTTTGATCCATTTTGGTTGGCTTAGGTCAGTGTGTTGGAAATAAATTTTTTCGAAAAACTACCCCCCACCCCTCTGGACGTGTTCAAAACCACCCCCAAAGCTACGGTCAGGGTCACGACGTCCGCTCGCATCATCCGAAACTACCCCTACAGTCCTAGGTTACGTAGCGGCCGATTTTGTTTTTTTTTTTTTTCGAAAAACTACCCCCTACCCCCCTGAACGTGGTCGAAACCACCCCTTGGTCTGGGGTCACGGCCGGGATGACCTTGAGCATCATCCAAAACTACCCCTATAGTCCTAGGTTACGTAGCGGCCGAGTTTAGGGGTGGCTGTGCTAGTCTAGGGCGCGATCTACTCTAAGGTAAACCTGGTAGAATTAAATATTACCAACGATTAACTTGATTGCAATTAATAGCTCCGATGAATAACCTGGTAGCAATAAATTTAATCAACGATAAACTTGGTGGCATTAATATTACCCACGATGAACCAGGTGGCTCAAAAATTACCGACGATAAACCTGGTGGCATTAAATATTACGAACGATAAACTTGGTTGCATTAAATAGTACGGACGATAAACCTGGTGGCATTAAATATTAGTGTCGATAGACCTGGTAGCAATATATAATATAAATGACAAATTGCATTATATAGTACCTAAGATAAACCAGGTGGCATAAAATATTACCTATGTTAAACCCGGTAGCAATGTATATTACTCAGGAAAAAATTAGTTGCAATAAATACTACCGACGATAAACCTGGTATCAATAAATATTATACACGATAAACTTGTTAGCCTTAAATAGTAGGCCTACTAACGATAAATCAGATGACAATAAATATTACTAACGACTAACCTGGTAGCAGTATATATTACCCACGATAAACGTGATTGCATTAAATAGTAAGACGATAAACCATTAGGCATTAAATATTACCCATGATAAACCTGGTAGCAATAAACATGGTTGCATTAAATAATACCCACTATAAACCAGGTGGCACTAAATATAACCCACGATAAACTTAGTGACAATTACTATTACTCACGATAAACGTGGTTGCATTAAATATTACCCACGATAAAATTGGTTGCATTAAATAGTACCCATTATAAACCAGGTGGCACTAAATATAACCCACGATAAACTTAGTGGCAATTACTATTACTCACGATAAACGTGGTTGCATTAAATATTACCCACGATAAAATTAGTTGCATTAAATAGTACCCACGATAAACTTGGTTGCATTAAATAGTACCCACGATAAACTTGGTTGCATTAAATATTACCCACGATAAAATTGGTTGCATTAAATAGAACCCATTATAAACCAGGTGGCACTAAATATAACCCACGATAAACTTAGTGGCAATTACTATTACTCACGATAAACGTGGTTGCATTAAATATTACCCACGATAAAATTAGTTGCATTAAATAGTACCCACGATAAACTTGATGGCAAAAAAAATTACCCAAGATAAACATATTGGCAATTAATATACCCACGATAAACTTGGATGCATAAAATGGCACCCACGATAAACATGGTTGCATTAAATATTACCCACGATAAACTTGGTTGCATTAAATAGTACCCACTATAAACCAGGTGTCTATAAATAGAACCTACGATAAACTTAGGGGCAAATAATATTCTTCACGATAAACGTGGTTGCATTAAATATTACCCACGATAAACTTGGTTGCATTAAATAGTACCCACTATAAACCAGGTGTCTATAAATAGAACCTACGATAAACTTAGGGGCAAATAATATTCTTCACGATAAACGTGGTTGCATTAAATATTACCCACGATAAACTTGGTTGCATTAAATAGTACCCACTATAAACCAGGTGTCTAAAAATAGAACCTACGATAAACTTGGGGGCAAATAATATTCTTCACGATAAACGTGGTTGCAATAAATATTACCCACGATAAACTTAGTGGCATTAAATAGTACCCACTGTAAACCAGGTGTCTATAAATAGAACCTACGATAAACTTGGGGGCAAATAATATTCTTCACGATAAACGTGGTTGCATTAAATATTACCCACGATAAACTTGGTTGCATTAAATAGTACCCACTATAAACCAGGTGTCTATAAATAGAACCTACGATAAACTTAGGGGCAAATAATATTCTTCACTATAAACGGGTTGCATTAAATATTACCCACGATAAACGTGGTTGCATTAAATATTACCCACGATAAACTTAGTGGCATTAAATAGTACCCACTATAAACCAGGTGTCTATAAATAGAACCTACGATAAACTTAGGGGCAAATAATATTCTTCACGATAAACTTGGTGGCATTAAATAGTACCCACTATAAACCAGATGTCTATAAATAGAACCTACGATAAACTTGGGGGCAAATAATATTCTTCACGATAAACGTGGTTGCATTAAATATTACCCACGATAAACGTGGTTGCATTAAATATTACCCACGATAAACTTAGTGGCATTAAATAATACCCACTATAAACCAGGTGTCTATAAATAGAACCCTCGATAAACTTAGGGGCAAATAATATTCTTCACGATAAACGTGGTTGCATTAAATAGTACCCACTATAAACTTGGTTGCATAAAACAGTACCCACGATAAACGTGGTTGCATAAAATAGTTCCCACGATAAACTTGGTTGCATAAAATAGTACCCACGATAAACCTGGTTCCATAAAATAGTACCCACGATAAACTTGGTTGCATAAAATAGTACTCACGATAAACTTGATTGCATTAAATAGTACCCACTGTAAACCAGGTGTCTATAAATAGAACCTACGATAAACTTGGGGGCAAATAATATTCTTCACGATAAACGTGGTTGCATTAAATATTACCCACGATAAACTTGGTTGCATTAAATAGTACCCACTATAAACCAGGTGTCTATAAATAGAACCTACGATAAACTTAGGGGCAAATAATATTCTTCACTATAAACGTGGTTGCATTAAATATTACCCACGATAAACGTGGTTGCATTAAATATTACCCACGATAAACTTAGTGGCATTAAATAATACCCACTATAAACCAGGTGTCTATAAATAGAACCCTCGATAAACTTAGGGGCAAATAATATTCTTCACGATAAACGTGGTTGCATTAAATAGTACCCACTATAAACTTGGTTGCATAAAACAGTACCCACGATAAACGTGGTTGCATAAAATAGTTCCCACGATAAACTTGGTTGCATAAAATAGTACCCACGATAAACTTGGTTGCATAAAATAGTACCCACGATAAACCTGGTTCCATAAAATAGTACCCACGATAAACTTGGTTGCATAAAATAGTACTCACGATAAACTTGGTTGCATAAAAAAGTACCCACAATAAAGTTGGTGGCAATAAATATTACCCAAGATAAACTTATTGCCAATTAATATACCCACGATAAACTTGGTTGCATAAAATAGTACCCCCGATAAACTTGGTTGCATAAAATAGTACCCACGATAAACTTGGTTGCATAAAACAGTACCCACGATAAACTTGGTTGCATAAAATAGTACCCACGATAAACTTGGTTGCATAAAATAGTACCCCCGATAAACTTGGTTGCATAAAACAGTACCCACGATAAACTTGGTTGCATAAAATAGTACCCACGATAAACGTGGTTGCATAAAATAGTTCCCACGATAAACTTGGTTGCATAAAATAGTACCCACGATAAACTTGGTTGCATAAAATAGTACCCACGATAAACCTGGTTCCATAAAATAGTACCCACGATAAACTTGGTTGCATAAAATAGTACTCACGATAAACTTGGTTGCATAAAAAAGTACCCACAATAAAGTTGGTGGCAATAAATATTACCCAAGATAAACTTATTGCCAATTAATATACCCACGATAAACTTGGTTGCATAAAATAGTACCCCCGATAAACTTGGTTGCATAAAATAGTACCCCCGATAAACTTGGTTGCATAAAATAGTACCCACGATAAACTTGGTTGCATAAAATAGTACCCACGATAAACTTGGTTGGATAAAATAGCACCCACGATAACCTTGGTTGCATAAAACAGTACCCACGATAAACTTGGTTGCATAAAAAAGTACCCACAATAAAGTTGGTGGCAATAAATATTACCCAAGATAAACTTATTGCCAATTTATATACCCATTATAAACTTGGTTGCATAAAATAGTACCCACGATAAACTTGGTTGCATAAAATAGTACCCACGATAAACTTGGTTGCATAAAATAGTACCCACGATAAACTTGGTTGCATAAAATAGTACCCACGATAAACTTGGTTGCATAAAATAGTACCCACGATAAACTTGGTTGCATAAAATAGTACCCACGATAAACTTGGTTGCATAAAATAGTACCCACGATAAACTTGGTTGCATAAAAAAGTACCCACAATGAAGTTGGTGGCAATAAATATTACCCAAGATAAACCTATTGCCAATTTATATACCCACGATAAACTTGGTTGCATAAAATAGTACCACGATAAACTTGGTTGCATAAAATAGTACCCACGATAAACTTGGTTGTATTAAATAGTACCCACTATAAACTGTTTTCATTGCGACAGGTCCCAATAGGTATTTCCTCTCCTATTAAAAGAGGTAAATGATAAAATAGCTATCATCCCAGGGAAAAGAGGTTGTGGAACTCGGGGGTGGCCGAAAGCAGCGAAAGCAGATATAGTCACGTTTACAGAAATTATGATTTGAGAAAAACGTTCAATTTTATGTAATGCAAAATAACCTATACATTTTGTATCAGATGGGCCTAAGAATGTATTCATTTTAAAAGTATTGATTTAAAGACATAAATTATTGTTTATATTGAATTATTTGTATTGTGAATTATGAAAACATAAATAAATTTATATATTTATTTACTGACTGAAAGTATTTAATAATTACCATTTTCGTCAACAGTTATTTTACAACATAACGTAAGGTATTCCTAACTTTACAATATTTTCTTTTTGTTGACGCGTTTCGGATTAACTCCATTTTCAAAACTTCAATAGTACTCAAAAGTTAGAGAAGGCAGAAAGATGTACTCAAACATTTAGAAATATTCCCAACAGAAATGAAGATAAATATATTCATAAGTTCAATCCAATAAGGTTTTCTGGCGTCGCTACCGAAGATTCCTAAACAATACAGTTATGAGAAAATTTAGGTTTAGATTTTGGTGTTTTACTTTTTAATGGAAAAATATAATATATATTTATTAATATTACTGTATATAAAGGGTGACCAAATCAATGTTACATACTCTAGTTAGATACGTTTTACAAAGGTAGTCTATACCCATCTAATGCCTTTATAGAACTCAAGTGAAGAAACGTTTTACTGATATATATATATATATATATATATATATTTATATATGTGTGTGTGGCGCGTGTGCTTGTGCTTGTGCGTGTGCGTGTGTTAATGAGAGTTAGGAATAAATATTGCACACATGTTTAGATGTTTCCCTATTTATGGAATAATTACTCATTTCAAGTTAGGCGTTTTAAGTTACAAAACATTATAAAATCTACTGTCGTAATTTTAACATAATAACTTTTGATTATGGGTTGTAAAGGTTTCTTAAACGTAAAAATAACAATTTGTAATAGTATGATACTATCTATTAATTTCTATTATTACTAAGATCTCATTTTTAAGGTTATCCGTATTAATGTTCTCCGCTAAACAAAAGCCTTAATTACAATAAAAGACTTTGAAATAAACAAAGTTTTTACAATTTTTGAAACATAAGAATACAGAAGCGTTCATGTTGTCTCGGAGAATATAACGAGCTTAAAACTTACTCAAAGCTGTTTATCCCCATGAATTGAAATTCGGGTTTTTGATGACAACATTGTTTTTGAATAAATTGTCAATATATATTTTGTGTATACATATATAAATATATTATAACAATATTTATGAATTTACAAAATGTAATTAGTTTCTCTAAATTTTCCGTTAGCGGTTTTATACTACTTTCTTAAGGTAATTTGTTAACAAAGAAATGAAGAAAGATGAAATTAATCAGACAAAGCAATATCTATACTAGTGATATTTTTTATAACTTTAGCTACGTAAACGTTTTTTGAATACGCATTAGTAAACAAAATTGTGGCTGAATGCTACATGCATCACGTATTGAGTCAGACGTAATGTGAGAACTTCTTGGGTAGGAATGTGATAATGCTTTCTGGGAAAACTACCGGTGGCCTTCTTAAGGACTAATTGCATTCTACGTCCTACGAAAAAATACTTCCTGCACCGGCTGGAAACTCTTGCCATGCAACGCGCTTAGGTATATTCCCGCTATGAACGATGAACTCACTCCCTTGCCGCTGAGTTTTAAAGCAGCTACGTTTTTCTACCCACAGTATTAAAATTACTAGTTTATCAAAGATTTTTTGATAAATTTCTTGTGTCACTCAGTGACAATCTGTCATAAATATAGCCCTACATTTTATTATTTCATGTATTTACAGCAATTCATTGTATTATTTTGTATTTTTACACCTGTGCGTCTTTTTATTTTGTATATTTACATTAGTTCCTTCTTAGTTTATTAAATTATCACCAGTTCATTTGATTATTTTGTATATTCATATTCGTATATTTATATTGATTTTATTTACACCCACATATTTTATACTTTTATTTTATATATTTACACTTGTACAATTTATTATTTTGTATACTTACGCCAAGCCAATTTATTATTTTGTATATTTTTACCAGTTCTTTTTAATATTTTGTATATTTATATTCGTATATTTATATTGATTTTATTTACACCCACATATTTTATACTTTTATTTTATATATTTACACTTGTACAATTTATTATTTTGTATACTTACGCCAAGCCAATTTATTATTTTGTATATTTTTACCAGTTCATTTTAATATTTTGTATATTTATATTCGTATATTTATATTGATTTTATTTACACCCACATATTTTATACTTTTATTTTATATATTTACACTTGTACAATTTATTATTTTGTATACTCACGCCAAGCCAATTTATTATTTTGTATATTTTTACCAGTTCATTTTAATATTTTGTATATTTATATTCGTATATTTATATTGATTTTATTTACACCCACATATTTTATACTTTTATTTTATATATTTACACTTGTACAATTTATTATTTTGTATACTTACGCCAAGCCAATTTATTATTTTGTATATTTTTACCAGTTCTTTTTAATATTTTGTATATTTATATTCGTATATTTATATTGATTTTATTTACACCCACATATTTTATACTTTTATTTTATATATTTACACTTGTACAATTTATTATTTTGTATACTTACGCCAAGCCAATTTATTATTTTGTATATTTTTACCAGTTCATTTTAATATTTTGTATATTTATATTCGTATATTTATATTGATTTTATTTACACCCACATATTTTATACTTTTATTTTATATATTTACACTTGTACAATTTATTATTTTGTATACTTACGCCAAGCCAATTTATTATTTTGTATATTTTTACCAGTTCTTTTTAATATTTTGTATATTTATATTCGTATATTTATATTGATTTTATTTACACCCACATATTTTATACTTTTATTTTATATATTTACACTTGTACAATTTATTATTTTGTATACTTACGCCAAGCCAATTTATTATTTTGTATATTTTTACCAGTTCATTTTAATATTTTGTATATTTATATTCGTATATTTATATTGATTTTATTTACACCCACATATTTTATACTTTTATTTTATATATTTACACTTGTACAATTTATTATTTTGTATACTTACGCCAAGCCAATTTATTATTTTGTATATTTTTACCAGTTCATTTTAATATTTTGTATATTTATATTCGTATATTTATATTGATTTTATTTACACCCACATATTTTATACTTTTATTTTATATATTTACACTTGTACAATTTATTATTTTGTATACTTACGCCAAGCCAATTTATTATTTTGTATATTTTTACCAGTTCTTTTTAATATTTTGTATATTTATATTCGTATATTTATATTGATTTTATTTACACCCACATATTTTATACTTTTATTTTATATATTTACACTTGTACAATTTATTATTTTGTATACTTACGCCAAGCCAATTTATTATTTTGTATATTTTTACCAGTTCATTTTAATATTTTGTATATTTATATTCGTATATTTATATTGATTTTATTTACACCCACATATTTTATACTTTTATTTTATATATTTACACTTGTACAATTTATTATTTTGTATACTCACGCCAAGCCAATTTATTATTTTGTATATTTTTACCAGTTCATTTTAATATTTTGTATATTTATATTCGTATATTTATATTGATTTTATTTACACCCACATATTTTATACTTTTATTTTATATATTTACACTTGTACAATTTATTATTTTGTATACTTACGCCAAGCCAATTTATTATTTTGTATATTTTTACCAGTTCATTTTAATATTTTGTATATTTATATTCGTATATTTATATTGATTTTATTTACACCCACATATTTTATACTTTTATTTTATATATTTACACTTGTACAATTTATTATTTTGTATACTCACGCCAAGCCAATTTATTATTTTGTATATTTTTACCAGTTCATTTTAATATTTTGTATATTTATATTCGTATATTTATATTGATTTTATTTACACCCACATATTTTATACTTTTATTTTATATATTTACACTTGTACAATTTATTATTTTGTATACTTACGCCAAGCCAATTTATTATTTTGTATATTTTTACCAGTTCATTTTAATATTTTGTATATTTATATTCGTATATTTATATTGATTTTATTTACACCCACATATTTTATACTTTTATTTTATATATTTACACTTGTACAATTTATTATTTTGTATACTTACGCCAAGCCAATTTATTATTTTGTATATTTTTACCAGTTCATTTTAATATTTTGTATATTTATATTCGTATATTTATATTGATTTTATTTACACCCACATATTTTATACTTTTATTTTATATATTTACACTTGTACAATTTATTATTTTGTATATTTTTACCAGTTCTTTTTAATATTTTGTATATTTATATTCGTATATTTATATTGATTTTATTTACACCCACATATTTTATACTTTTATTTTATATATTTACACTTGTACAATTTATTATTTTGTATACTTACGCCAAGCCAATTTATTATTTTGTATATTTTTACCAGTTCATTTTAATATTTTGTATATTTATATTCGTATATTTATATTGATTTTATTTACACCCACATATTTTATACTTTTATTTTATATATTTACACTTGTACAATTTATTATTTTGTATACTCACGCCAAGCCAATTTATTATTTTGTATATTTTTACCAGTTCATTTTAATATTTTGTATATTTATATTCGTATATTTATATTGATTTTATTTACACCCACATATTTTATACTTTTATTTTATATATTTACACTTGTACAATTTATTATTTTGTATACTTACGCCAAGCCAATTTATTATTTTGTATATTTTTACCAGTTCATTTTAATATTTTGTATATTTATATTCGTATATTTATATTGATTTTATTTACACCCACATATTTTATACTTTTATTTTATATATTTACACTTGTACAATTTATTATTTTGTATACTTACGCCAAGCCAATTTATTATTTTGTATATTTTTACCAGTTCATTTTAATATTTTGTATATTTATATTCGTATATTTATATTGATTTTATTTACACCCACATATTTTATACTTTTATTTTATATATTTACACTTGTACAATTTATTATTTTGTATATTTTTACCAGTTCTTTTTAATATTTTGTATATTTATATTCGTATATTTATATTGATTTTATTTACACCCACATATTTTATACTTTTATTTTATATATTTACACTTGTACAATTTATTATTTTGTATACTTACGCCAAGCCAATTTATTATTTTGTATATTTTTACCAGTTCATTTTAATATTTTGTATATTTATATTCGTATATTTATATTGATTTTATTTACACCCACATATTTTATACTTTTATTTTATATATTTACACTTGTACAATTTATTATTTTGTATACTCACGCCAAGCCAATTTATTATTTTGTATATTTTTACCAGTTCTTTTTAATATTTTGTATATTTATATTCGTATATTTATATTGATTTTATTTACACCCACATATTTTATACTTTTATTTTATATATTTACACTTGTACAATTTATTATTTTGTATACTCACGCCAAGCCAATTTATTATTTTGTATATTTTTACCAGTTCATTTTAATATTTTGTATATTTATATTGATTTTATTTACACCCACATATTTTATACTTTTATTTTATATATTTACACTTGTACAATTTATTATTTTGTATACTCACGCCAAGCCAATTTATTATTTTGTATATTTTTACCAGTTCTTTTTAATATTTTGTATATTTATATTGATTTTATTTACACCCACATATTTTATACTTTTATTTTATATATTTACACTTGTACAATTTATTATTTTGTATACTCACGCCAAGCCAATTTATTATTTTGTATATTTTTACCAGTTCATTTTAATATTTTGTATAACTACACCAGTCCAATTTATAACTTGGTCTATTTATACATTTACATTTTATTATGCTACACATATACTCAAGTTTTCTTCAACATTTCTGCTCTATTGTATTTACTTAATGCATCTGCATGGTTATCTATGATTAATTGTCGAATGAAATTAATAAATTAAAAAGAATAACATTATAAAGGAAACAGTATTACTTCAAAGAAGGAATGCATGTTGCAAATTCAGTCATTTCTCTGCCACGCGACATTCCTCGTTTTGCACGGAAAAGGAACACAGCAATTCATTAAGCGAATCAGATAAAGTGTTTAAAAATATAGGCAGAGTATGTGTTTGGCGATTTATCCCCTGTGGCCGGAACAAGTTACACCACTACATCCACGAATGTCGTGGCCAGATTGCTCGAGACAGTAGAAACGGCAGCTTATCTATACGTAATATACATTGCATGAAAAACTAGCAAGCAACGGATGTGCGCAAAACTAGCTTTGGCGTGCCATCTTATTTATACAAGCGTGTTGTAAATGTTCTGTAATCATGGTTTAACGGAAATCGTATATTAACTCAAGCTTCGCTAGTTGCTTGTCTTTATTGAAGAACATGCAAACTTCGAAGTTGAAAATATGTTTGATAAGTTCTGATTAATAAGATGTCATTCAGTGACGCAAATGGTGTTGGAATATATTTCCAGACAATTAAAATTACTTTCCACTCGCAACTATTTTTCTACACATATTTATCCAATGCTTGCCAATGATATAAATGTTTTGTGTAGCTATTAGGTCCGCTTTGTGGGTTTGCAACACAAAAATATTCCCTTACGAAATACAAATAATCCAACATACAATCACGGAGCTAAATAAAGATTTCCTAAAAATTTGTTTTACCCATTCTAGAAATTAAAAACAAAAAACAGTAAAAAAATTATTTCTTTTTAAACAGGAACGGTAATTAAAAACATGTAATTTTTGATACTTTGTATTTAAATTGAAAACCAATGATAGAAATTAAAAATATCTCTAATTTATAAAATTTTCTTTTGTATTAAATACATGAGAGAAATCAAGAGAAACACTTTAAAATTTTGGAAATTCTACTTTCGTTAATTATTGAATAAAAATAAAATTTCAAACCCAGGTTTAGTTTTATTTTAAGCTTGTTTTTTTACAAATATTCTATTTGTATATTGGCATCTATGTTTCAATTATTGCGATACTTTTTAGACTAAGAGCACGGTGATGGCTATATAACGCGGCATTGTAAGAGCCATCAGATTATAGGACTTGGCCATGAAAAGTTCTTATCGAATTTAATTCTATTTTTACTAATTTCAACTGTATATGGTAACTGAAGTTTTGTTAGATATTTAAAATATATATTTGTAGTATATTATCTAATCACAAAATGAGTACACACACACACACACACACACACACACACACACACACACACACACACACACACACACACACACACACACACACACACACTGCAACGGACCGAGCCACCACCTACGCGCGACGCCGTCAACCCTACCGTTGACCAGCACGCGCGCGCAAGTCCGCCCGCCACCGCCCATTGCAGAGCAAGAATTTTGAAACGAGCCGCTCGCAGCCAAAACCACGAACGCTGTGCAATGCTCGCCAAAATCTGCCAGAGAACAAGTCACTGGACTTAAAAAAGAAAAAACCTAACTTGCTGCGGATTCTACCCTTAACGGGTAAGTCATCCCGGGGGATGGGTTCTTTTGAATGACATCTAAACGGCGAAATGACCAAATCAGCTGTAGGAGAGTGTAAGAAACTTGTTTAAAATAATACTCAGTTTGTTTGCAAGTTAGTTAAAAAATATTTATTTTTTAATTTTAAAAAATTTAAAATTTAATATTACAATCCACAGTCTGCAATTTATTTGACTTAAAAATATCCTTTGTGTTGGTTCTTACACAGTTAAGAAACCATACTCTGTTTATTTTAGTTGACATTTAAATTTAAATTAAGAATTTACGATTTTATTTTTCTTTCAATCGGAGTATGCCAAAGCGTAAAACTTTGCTCTTCTTGACGGTCAATCTTACTTGTCGAAAATATAACTCTTTACTACCTGAAATTCTTGTTCTTATCTTCAAATTAAAAAATTCTCTTTTCCCTTAAGTGACCTTTTAGCAAGCCTTTACTGCTTGTCCTAATCTTATTTCATTATCCCAGGTTCTCAACCTTGCAATTTTAATTGTCAATAGTTTGTTTTGTTTACTTAAATTATTTCTGAAAATTTAATTCTTAGAAATTACAAATATTCGTTGATTCAAGCAAAGCCTTACTTTTCAACACACTCCGAAAGGTCCCTACTTTTCACATTTTGTTCCATTTATTTAAACTTTCTAAACACACTACTTTATTTATGGCCATATTTTACATAGCCATGTAAATGATAAAATTTTTTCTATATCTTTATCAATTTAAAATGACCTTTTTAAAATTCAATTTCTATTTACTTTAGCAGGTAAAGTTTCAATCAATTTTACCAAACAACCTAAAAACAATTTCATAAAACATATCAAATTATATAAAAACCAATTATGAAGTACATACTGAAACAAAAATTACATATAAAACATATAGCCATATCTCCTACAAGATTATCAAAATATTTACTGAACATCAAATCATAATTTGTAAAAATTGTTAAATCATCTGCTGAATAAATTCAAACACCTTCCCATATTGAAATTATAACATTTAAATACATATTTTAATTCAATCGTTTACTGAAACATATTTAAAACCCTTTTTTAAAAATATCTTCACTCATTTACAAAATCTACAAATTTATTTAAATTCATTTAACCCTTTTACTAGAAAATATTTAACCCTTTGGTTACTCTTTGATTAACCCTTTCGGCATGAAAATTCACATAATGAAATTTATTAATATTTGTTGAAACATAGTTAAACCCTTTTGAACTGATCCTTGATCATTTACAAAGAAATTTACAAATTTTAAAATTTATTTAACCCTTTTAATGTAAAATATGTAACCCTTTGGTTATCATTTGAATTAACCCTTTCTTCATGAAAATTATAAATACTGAAGTTTAATTAAAATTTATTTAAAATTGTTCAATGCAATTTCTGAAGGAAATTGATATTTAATAAATCTTGAGTAACCTTTGCTAAATGGCTACTAGCTCATTTGCCTTTATTTTATATAATTTATATTTAAACCAATTTGCAAAAATTTCAATTTTCTTTCTAAGTTACCCTACCACCGACATATTATTATACATACATATAAATCATGAAATAAACAATATATATATTTATAATTCAAAAAAGAAAACTTATATTAACAAATTTTTATGGTTAGCTAGACCCACTTACAAATTTAAAATCTCTTGGTTAACTTAACTCTTTTGTTGCACCTTTTAAAATATTTAAAATCTACACATATCAAAATCATAACCCTTTATTCTTACTCAAACCTTGGTTTGATTCAATTTATTTTATACACATATATAATTTCACCCTTTTCTAAATAAAATCAAAAGTTTACCTTAAAAAGCTTCAATTTGTTATCACCCTTGTTTATT
>JBAIZL010000008.1:29124375-29144375 GCA_036971475.1 Prosapia bicincta | reverse complement strand
ATTGATTGTAAAATTTAGTGTAAACTATTATTGCTTGTAAAGTTTAGGGTAAACTATTACTCCTCGTAAAATGTAGTGTAAACTATTATTGATTGTAAAATTTAGTGTAAACTATTATTGATTGTAAAATTTAGGGTAAACTATTACTCCTCGTAAAATTTAGTGTAAACTATTATTGATTGTAAAGTTTAGGGTAAACTATTATTGCTTGTAAAGTTTAGGGTAAACTATTACTCCTCGTAAAATGTAGTGTAAACTATTATTGATTGTAAAATTTAGTGTAAACTATTATTGATTGTAAAGTTTAGGGTAAACTATTACTCCTCGTAAAATTTAGTGTAAACTATTATTGATTGTAAAGTTTAGGGTAAACTATTACTCCTTGTAAAATGTAGTGTAAACTATTATTGATTGTAAAATTTAGTGTAAACTATTATTGATTGTAAAGTTTAGGGTAAACTATTATTGCTTGTAAAGTTTAGGGTAAACTATTACTCCTCGTAAAATGTAGTGTAAACTATTATTGATTGTAAAATTTAGTGTAAACTATTATTGATTGTAAAGTTTAGGGTAAACTATTACTCCTCGTAAAATTTAGTGTAAACTATTATTGATTGTAAAGTTTAGGGTAAACTATTACTCCTTGTAAAATGTAGTGTAAACTATTATTGATTGTAAAATTTAGTGTAAACTATTATTGATTGTAAAGTTTAGGGTAAACTATTACTCCTCGTAAAATTTAGTGTAAACTATTATTGATTGTAAAATTTAGGGTAAACTATTACTCCTCGTAAAATGTAGTGTAAACTATTATTGATTGTAAAGTTTAGGGTAAACTATTACTCCTCGTACAATTTAGTGTAAACTATTATTGCTTGTAAAGTTTAGGGTAAACTATTACTCCTCGTACAATTTAGTGTAAACTATTATTGCTTGTAAAGTTTAGGGTAAACTATTACTCCTCGTAAAATATAGTGTAAACTATTATTGCTTGTAAAGTTTAGGGTAAACTATTACTCCTCGTAAAATTTAGTGTAAACTATTATTGCTTGTATCGTAAAATTTAGTGTAAACTATTATTGCTTGCAAAGTTTAGGGTAAACTATTACTCCTCGTAAAATTTAGGGTAAACTATTATTGCTTGTAAAATTTAGGTTAATCTATCAATTCTTTTTTATTATCGTTTGTAAAATTCAGTGTTAACTAGTATTGCTTGTAAAATTCCAAGTAAAATATAATTGCTTGTAAAATTTAGAGCAAACTGTTATTTCTTTGAAATTGTTGCTTGTAAAATTCAGCGTTAATTAGTATTTCTTGTAAAATTCCGAGTATACTATTATTCCTCGTAAAATTCAGGGTATACAATTATTGCTTTACCATTTCTTCTAAAATTTAGGTTAATCTATCATTTCTTTTTTATTATCGTTTGTAAAATTGAGCTTTATCTAGTATTGCTTGTAAAATCCAGGGTAAACTGTTATTGCTTGTAAACTAGTGTTATTGAATATTTAACCACAGTTTCATTGAGAATGTGTGACTTATATGATTAGTTATAAAAATAATATCGCAATAATAGATAGTTCCAGAAATGTTTTTTTTTGTTTTCATTAGTTTTTATTACCTGGAATTCCCGAGTATTTATAATGATTTTAATAAAAAAATGTCTACACTCCTTATAAAGCAATATTATTGTAAAGTAGAACCAGTCCAGTTTCCTGGCCTCCAGAAACTCGCAACGGCGCTTTGAAACTGTACTCCGTCTGTTATTGCAATAAAAGTAAGAGAAGATTTCTCAAGAGACATTGTTTTAAGCTGGTGGTAATTTGATGAGCGTGAGATGCATCGAGTCATTGCACTCTTTATTGTTGCATCAGGACAATCAATTCATTAGCAGGCCCTCAAGGACGGAGATGGACAACGCATTCTGCATTGACTCAGGTCAGTTAATAGCACTCACATATGCGGCTAAAGGGTGGCTGTTAATTAAAATCTTACACCCTCTTGATCTCATTGGTTTACACGCACCGCTCTCTCCCCCTTTTCGCGTTTTGCTTGTATAGGAACACAAACTAGTCGTACATAACCTTATGTAAAATACTTAAACACAACACAAATCAGAAAGCCCATCATAAAATAACCCATATCTTATAAACATATTGTATTAACTATTTAATGATTTTAAATGATTTTATTATCAAAATCGCATTTTTCAAAAAGCTGAAGTTGTTTGTTGCAAAATTATCGGTGATTTTTTAAAATTTATAATAATCATAAAGAACGTAAATAATACACAAGTATACATTTAATCATTAAACAACAATAAGCCTTAATAGAAATATTTACATAACCTTGATGTACATTTTTATATCACAGTTACTATCTGTGGTAATTAATGGCATTTTACCATCAGATGGTAAAATATACTGGCATTCAAAACCTACAGTAAACACCATTACACCAGTAAATGTATTCACACACACACACACACACACACACACACACACACACACACATATATATATATATATATATATATAAATATAAAATACGTTTTCTTGTTTAATAATTTAAAACAACACAGGTTATTCAAATACAAGAATATTTATTATTTTATATCCAAAGCTTTTCGTTGGCAAACAGTACCAACATCATCAGGAGTGAAAATTACAATAATGTAAGCTATAGGCCTAAAACATATGTTTATTTAGAAATAGAATTGTTGCTAATTTTATACAAATTGCCAAATTTAAATGCCTACATTAATCCAGAAATATATAAATCAAATTTCGCAAATCATTGTATTAATAATAAGCACCAATTTCCAAATATAGAAAATATGAGACTTATAAAAGAAATTAATAATGGATTAAGAATGAATATATATGAAGCATTCGAAATATATAAACACAATAATAATAACAAATTAATAAAAGAACAAATACAAATACATTCTAAATTTGATACTATATTCAATGTCTATAATGTTACAGCAACAAAATAAATTTGGCAATTTGTATAAAATTAGCAACAATTCTATTTCTAAATAAACATATGTTTTAGGCCTATAGCTTACCTTGTAATTTTCATTCCTGATGATGTAGGTACTGTTTGCCAACGAAAAGCTTTGGATATAAAATAATAAATATTCTTGTATTTGAATAACCTGTGTTGTTTTAATATATATATATATATATATATATATATATATATATATATATATATATATATATTTTTTTTTTTTTTTTTTTCATTCCTGATGATGTTGGTACTGTTCACCAACGAAACGCTTTGGATATAAATTAATAAATATTCTTGTATTTGAATAACCTATGTTGTTTTAATATATATATATATATATATATATATATATATATATATATATATATATATATAAAGAACATAAGTCAAAATAAAAATACAAGAATTATAATTGAATTTACAACTCCAATTGAATTGTAAATTCAATTAGAATTCTTGTATTTGTAGTTTGACTTATGTTCTTTATTAATACACAAGAATACATATTGCGATATTTATAAATATATATATATATATATATATATATATATTTAATAAATTTAATGTATATATTTATTTAATATATTTAATATATATAATGATTGCAAATTTAATTAATATTATTTAAAATTTATTCTTAATTTATATAATATTCAAAGCATTTCGAAAATAAAATAAGTATTAGCATCTTCAGAAAAAACAATGATAAAACAAAATATTTACAAACATTAAATCATATGTACTACAATTCAAGCATATGTTCATTGCTATTTATACTGTTATGTAATTTTTGCCATGACATCCAATGTCTATTTACATTGTAAATAGTTTGGTATTAGGATTTCATTTGAATTCGTTGAATAACTAATTTCTCTTCCACTTTATGTTTATAAATTTATATTGTTTCATATAAACATATGTTTGTTTAGTAGTACATATTTATTACATATGATATAATTATTGTAAACATATATATATATATATATATAGTTGTTATTAAGGACTTTAGATTTTATGAATTTAAGTTAACCTACTAAGGACTATTAAATAACATTTACAATTTTTTAAAAATGTTAAATTATAATATTAGAAAGAGAGAAAGAAAGATTAGATAATTATTTTCCTGAAGATGCTGGTACTATTTTATCGGCGAAAAGCTTTGAATAAATATATTCATTAAAAGTATTCTTGTTTTTGAAATATTTTAAATTTATTAACTATATTACAAGAAACCATATCACCGTATTTAATATATTATATTGCCTTACTATGCTACTGGTGTTGTGAATATGCGCTCTACAGATATTAGTTCTATTAGTAATCCATTTTTAACAAAAGATTTAAATTTATATCAGAAACGTAAAATTCAATTAATGAAAACTAATTGTAATATATTTTTTAACAAACAATGTCTTATTAATAATATTGTTCCTAAATATGCACGAATTAATATTAAATATAAAAGTAATGTAGCACATGTAAAACATGTAAACAAGCAGAAATTGTGTTGGTTAGAAATTAAATCAAATTTTTATATAAGAAGCAAAATGAAGAAACTTTTAAAATTTATTAATTACATTTAAAACTAGCATTTTTTATGGATAAAACAAAATGGGAAGAAACATTTAGTAAAATTAATATCTTTTTGTTTAAATATAGACAAAGAAAAATGAACACTCTAACCAAAAAAGTAGATATATTAAAAATGAACAAAGATAAAAATAATGAATTAATCATACAACATCATAAGTTTCACCCCAATATTGTTAACTTAAGAAATACAAAATTCAGCCAAAATGAAATACAAATTTTAGAAAATAATAATAAAGTCAAACTTAAGAAAGATATAAAAAGAAATACTGATACAAAATTAATAGATACTGAATTGGCGATCAATAAATTAAAAGTAGAGGAACAAGAAAATATGCGAATAAAAACATCACATGAAATAATAAAGTTAATTAAAAATATCAAAACTAATCATACACACATAAAACAATACTCGCAAATTCATCGAATTAAACAAAAATTACAAACTAATGATCTTATTATGATAAAAGCTGATAAAGGTAATGCTGCAGTTATTATTGATAAACAAGATTAGATAATTATTTTCCTGATGATGCTGGTACTATTTTATCGGCGAAAAGCTTTGAATAAATATATTCATTAAAAGTATTTTTGTTTTTGAAATATTTTTAATTTATTAACTATATTACAAGAAAACATATCACCATATTTAATATATATATATATATATATATATATATATATATATAAATATAAAATACGTTTTCTTGTTTAATAATTTAAAACAACATAGGTTATTCAAATACAAGAATATTTATAATTTTTTATCCAAAGCTTTTCGTTTGCAAACAGTACCAACATCATCAGGAATGAAAATTAAAATCATTGTAATTTTCATTCCTGATGATGTTGGTACTGTTTGCCAACGAAAAGCTTTGGATATAAAATAATAAATATTCTTGTATTTGAATAACCTATGTTGTTTTAAAAAAAAAAATATATATATATATATATATATATATATATATATATATACATATAAATATATATATATATATATATATATATATATATATATATATATATATTATATATATATATATAATTCGTTTCTTGTTTAATAATTGTTTAAGCTTTGAATATAAATTAATAAATATTCTTGTATTTGAATAACCTATGTTGTTTTAATATATATATATATATATATATATATATATATATATATATATATATATATATATATATATATATAAATATATATATATATATATATATATATATATATATATATATATAAATATATATATATATATATATATATATATATATATATATATATATATAGTGTTTAAATTTTAGTGTTTTAAATATATATAGTGTTTAAAAAGTTATGTGGTAGAACAGGATATATGATAGTACAGGGAATGTGGTAGTACGGGATATGTGGTAGTACAGGTTGTATGATAGTACAGGGTATATGGTAGTACAGATTATATGATATAACAGAGTATGTGTTAGTATGGGTTATGTGGCAGTACAGGTTATATGATATAACAGGGTATGTGGTAGTATGGGTTATGTGGTAGTACAGGTTATATGATAGTACAGGGTATGTGGTAGTACAGGTTATATGATATAACAGGGTATGTGGTAGTACAGGTTATGTGGTAGTACAGGTTATATGGTATAACAGGGTATGTGGTAGTACGGGTTATGTTGTAGTACAGGTTATATGATAGTACAGGCTATGTGGTAGTACGGGTTATGTGGTAGTACAGGTTGTATGATAGTACAGGGTATGTGGTAGTATGGGTTATGTGGTAGTACAGGTTATATGATATTACAGGGTATGTGGTAGTACAGGTTATATGATATAACAGGGTATGTGGTAGTACAGGGTATATGGTAGTACAGGTTATATGGTTTAACAGGGTATGTGGTAGTACGGTTTATGTGGTAGTGCAGAATATATGATATCACAGAGTATGTGGTAGTACAGGATAAGTGGTAGTACAGATTATATGATAGTACAGGGTATGTGGTAGTACAGGTTATGTGGTAATACAGATTATATGATAGTACAGGTAATTTGGTAGTACTGGTTATGTGGTAGTGCAGGTTATATGATATTACAGGGTATGTGGTAGTACAGTTTATGTGGTAGTACAGGTTTTATGATAATACAGTGTATGTGGTAGCACAGGTTATGTGGTAGTACAGATTATATGGTAGTACAGGGTATGTGGTAGTACACGTTATATGATAGCACAGGGTATGTAGTAGTACGGGTTATTTGGTAGTACAGGTTATATGATAGCACAGGTCATGTGGTAGTACAGGTGTTATGATAGTACAGGGTATATGGTAGTACGGGTTATATGGTAGTACAGGGTATGTGGTAGTACGGGTGTTCTGGTAGTACAGGTTATATAGTAGTGCAGGTTATGTAGTAGTACAGAGTATATGATAGCACAAGGTATGTGGTAGTACGAGTTATGTGGTAGTACAGGTTATGTGCTAGTATAGGTTTTATGATATCACATGGTATGTGGTAGTGAGGGTGTTGTGGTAGTACCGGTTATGTGGGAGTATAGGTTATATGATAGCACAGATTATGTGTGGTAGTACGGGTGTTGTGGTAGTACAGGTTATATGATAGTACAGGTTATGTGGTAGTACAGGATATATGATATCACAGGGTATGTGGTAGTACGGGTTATGTAATAGTACAGGTTATATGATAGTAGAGGTTATGTGGTAGTACGGGTTATGTAATAGTACATGTTATATGATAGCACAGGGTATGTGGTAGTACGGGTTATGTAATAGTACAGGTTATATGATAGTAGAGGGTATGTGGTAGTACGGGTTATGTAATAGTACAGGTTATATGATAGTAGAGGGTATGTGGTAGTACGGGTTATGTAATAGTACAGGTTATATGATAGTAGAGGATATGTGGTAGTACGGGTTATGTAATAGTACAGGTTATATGATAGTAGAGGGTATGTGGTAGTACGGGTTATGCAATAGTGCAGGTTATATGATAGTAGAGGGTATGTGGTAGTACGGGTTATGTAATAGTACAGGTTATATGATAGTAGAGGGTATGTGGTAGTACGGGTTATGTAATAGTACAGGTTATATCTTAGTAGAGGGTATGTGGTAGTACGGGTTATGTAATAGTACAGGTTATATGGTAGTAGAGGGTATGTGGTAGTACGAGTTATGTAATAGTACAGGTTATATGATAGTAGAGGGTATGTGGTAGTACGGGTTATGTAATAGTACAGGTTATATGGTAGTAGAGGGTATGTGGTAGTACGGGTTATGTAATAGTACAGGTTATATGGTAGTAGAGGGTATGTGGTAGTACGGGTTATGTAATAGTACAGGTTATATGGTAGTAGAGGGTATGTGGTAGTACGGGTTATGTAATAGTACAGGTTATATGATAGTAGAGGGAATGTGGTAGTACAGGTTATGTAATAGTACAGGTTATATGATAGTAGAGTGTATGTGGTAGTACGGGTTATGTAATAGTACAGGTTATATGATAGTAGAGGGTATGTGGTAGTACGGGTTATGTAATAGTACAGGTTATATGGTAGTAGAGGGTATGTGGTAGTACGAGTTATGTAATAGTACAGGTTATATGGTAGTAGAGGGTATGTGGTAGTACGAGTTATGTAATAGTACAGGTTATATGATAGTAGAGGGTATGTGGTAGTACGAGTTATATGATAGTAGAGGGTATGTGGTAGTACGGGTTATGTAATAGTACATGTTATATGATAGCACAGGGTATGTGGTAGTACGGGTTATGTAATAGTACAGGTTATATGATAGTAGAGGGTATGTGGTAGTACGGGTTATGTAATAGTACAGGTTATATGATAGTAGAGGTTATGTGGTAGTACGGGTTATGTAATAGTACAGGTTATATCTTAGTAGAGGGTATGTGGTAGTACGGGTTATGTAATAGTACAGGTTATATGGTAGTAGAGGGTATGTGGTAGTACGAGTTATGTAATAGTACAGGTTATATGATAGTAGAGGGTATGTGGTAGTACGGGTTATGTAATAGTACAGGTCATATGGTAGTAGAGGGTGTGTGGTAGTACGGGTTGTGTAATAGTACAGGTTATATTATAGTAGAGGGTATGTGGTAGTACGGGTTATGTAATAGTACAGGTTATATGGTAGTAGAGGGTATGTGGTAGTACGGGTTATGTAATAGTACAGGTTATATGGTAGTAGAGGGTATGTGGTAGAACGGGTTATGTAATAGTACAGGTTATATGGTAGTAGAGGGTATGTGGTAGTACGGGTTATGTAATAGTACAGGTTATATGATAGTAGAGGGAATGTGGTAGTACGGGTTATGTAATAGTACAGGTTATATGATAGTAGAGTGTATGTGGTAGTACGGGTTATGTAATAGTACAGGTTATATGATAGTAGAGGGTATGTGGTAGTACGGGTTATGTAATAGTACAGGTTATATGGTAGTAGAGGGTATGTGGTAGTACGAGTTATGTAATAGTACAGGTTTTATGGTAGTAGAGGGTATGTGGTAGTACGAGTTATGTTATAGTACAGGTTATATGATAGTAGAGGGTATGTTGTAGTACGAGTTATATGATAGTAGAGGGTATGTGGTAGTACGGGTTATGTAATAGTACATGTTATATGATAGCACAGGGTATGTGGTAGTACGGGTTATGTAATAGTACAGGTTATATGATAGTAGAGGGTATGTGGTAGTACGGGTTATGTAATAGTACAGGTTATATGATAGTAGAGGTTATGTGGTAGTACGGGTTATTTAATACTACAGGTTATATCTTAGTAGAGGGTATGTGGTAGTACGGGTTATGTAATAGTACAGGTTATATGATAGTAGAGGGTATGTGGTAGTACGGGTTATGTAATAGTACAGGTTATATCTTAGTAGAGGGTATGTGGTAGTACGGGTTATGTAATAGTACAGGTTATATGGTAGTAGAGGGTATGTGGTAGTACGAGTTATGTAATAGTACAGGTTATATGATAGTAGAGGGTATGTGGTAGTACGGGTTATGTAATAGTACAGGTTATATGGTAGTAGAGGGTATGTGGTAGTACGGGTTATGTAATAGTACAGGTTATATGGTAGTAGAGGGTATGTGGTAGTACGGGTTATGTAATAGTTCAGGTTATATGGTAGTAGAGGGTATGTGGTAGTACGGGTTATGTAATAGTACAGGTTATATGATAGTAGAGGGAATGTGGTAGTACGAGTTATATGATAGTAGAGGGTATGTGGTAGTACGGGTTATGTAATAGTACATGTTATATGATAGCACAGGGTATGTGGTAGTACGGGTTATGTAATAGTACAGGTTATATGATAGTAGAGGGTATGTGGTAGTACGGGTTATGTAATAGTACAGGTTATATGATAGTAGAGGTTATGTGGTAGTACGGGTTATGTAATAGTACAGGTTATATCTTAGTAGAGGGTATGTGGTAGTACGGGTTATGTAATAGTACAGGGTATATGGTAGTAGAGGGTATGTGGTAGTACGAGTTATGTAATAGTACAGGTTATATGATAGTAGAGGGTATGTGGTAGTACGGGTTATGTAATAGTACAGGTTATATGGTAGTAGAGGGTGTGTGGTAGTACGGGTTGTGTATTAGTACAGGTTATATGGTAGTAGAGGGTATGTGGTAGTACGAGTTATGTAATAGTACAGGTTATATGGTAGTAGAGGGTATGTGGTAGTACGGGTTATGTAATAGTACAGGTTATATGGTAGTAGAGGGTATGTGGTAGTACGGGTTATGTAATAGTACAGGTTATATGGTAGTAGAGGGTATGTGGTAGTACGGGTTATGTAATAGTACAGGTTATATGGTAGTAGAGGGTATGTGGTAGTACGGGTTATGTAATAGTACAGGTTATATGGTAGTAGAGGGTATGTGGTAGTACGGGTTATGTAATAGTACAGGTTATATGGTAGTAGAGGGTATGTGGTAGTACGGGTTATGTAATAGTACAGGTTATATGGTAGTAGAGGGTATGTGGTAGTACGGGTTATGTAATAGTACAGGTTATATGATAGTAGAGGGAATGTGGTAGTACGGGTTATGTAATAGTACAGGTTATATGATAGTAGAGTGTATGTGGTAGTACGGGTTATGTAATAGTACAGGTTATATGATAGTAGAGGGTATGTGTAGTACGGGTTATGTAATAGTACAGGTTATATGGTAGTAGAGGGTATGTGGTAGTACGAGTTATGTAATAGTACAGGTTATATGGTAGTAGAGGGTATGTGGTAGTACGAGTTATGTAATAGTACAGGTTATATGATAGTAGAGGGTATGTGGTAGTTCGAGTTATATGATAGTAGAGGGTATGTGGTAGTACGGGTTATGTAATAGTACATGTTATATGATAGCACAGGGTATGTGTTAGTACGGGTTATGTAATAGTACAGGTTATATGATAGTAGAGGGTATGTGGTAGTACGGGTTATGTAATAGTACAGGTTATATGATAGTAGAGGTTATGTGGTAGTACGGGTTATGTAATAGTACAGGTTATATCTTAGTAGAGGGTATGTGGTAGTACGGGTTATGTAATAGTACAGGTTATATGGTAGTAGAGGGTATGTGGTAGTACGAGTTATGTAATAGTACAGGTTATATGATAGTAGAGGATATGTGGTAGTACGGGTTATGTAATAGTACAGGTTATATGGTAGTAGAGGGTGTGTGGTAGTACGGGTTGTGTAATAGTACAGGTTATATGATAGTAGAGGGTATGTGGTAGCACAGGTTATGTGGTAGTACAGATTATATGGTAGTACAGGGTATGTGGTAGTACACGTTATATGATAGCACAGGGTATGTAGTAGTACGGGTTATTTGGTAGTACAGGTTATATGATAGCACAGGTCATGTGGTAGTACAGGTGTTATGATAGTACAGGGTATATGGTAGTACGGGTTATATGGTAGTACAGGGTATGTGGTAGTACGGGTGTTCTGGTAGTACAGGTTATATAGTAGTGCAGGTTATGTTGTAGTACAGAGTATATGATAGCACAAGGTATGTGGTAGTACGAGTTATGTGGTAGTACAGGTTATGTGCTAGTATAGGTTTTATGATATCACATGGTATGTGGTAGTGAGGGTGTTGTGGTAGTACCGGTTATGTGGGAGTATAGGATATATGATAGCACAGATTATGTGTGGTAGTACGGGTGTTGTGGTAGTACAGGTTATAAGATAGTACAGGTTATGTGGTAGTACAGGATATATGATATCACAGGGTATGTGGTAGTACGGGTGTTGTGGTAGTACTGGTTATATGATAGTACAGGGTATGTGGTAGTACGGGTTATGTAATAGTACAAGTTATATGATAGTAGAGGTTATGTGGTAGTACGGGTTATGTAATAGTACATGTTATATGATAGCACAGGGTATGTGGTAGTACGGGTTATGTAATAGTACAGGTTATATGATAGTAGAGGGTATGTGGTAGTACGGGTTATGTAATAGTACAGGTTATATGATAGTAGAGGGTATGTGGTAGTACGGGTTATGTAATAGTACAGGTTATATGATAGTAGAGGATATGTGGTAGTACGGGTTATGTAATAGTACAGGTTATATGATAGTAGAGGGTATGTGGTAGTACGGGTTATGCAATAGTGCAGGTTATATGATAGTAGAGGGTATGTGGTAGTACGGGTTATGTAATAGTACAGGTTATATGATAGTAGAGGGTATGTGGTAGTACGGGTTATGTAATAGTACAGGTTATATCTTAGTAGAGGGTATGTGGTAGTACGGGTTATGTAATAGTACAGGTTATATGGTAGTAGAGGGTATGTGGTAGTACGAGTTATGTAATAGTACAGGTTATATGATAGTAGAGGGTATGTGGTAGTACGGGTTATGTAATAGTACAGGTTATATGGTAGTAGAGGGTATGTGGTAGTACGGGTTATGTAATAGTACAGGTTATATGGTAGTAGAGGGTATGTGATAGTACGGGTTATGTAATAGTACAGGTTATATGGTAGTAGAGGGTATGTGGTAGTACGGGTTATGTAATAGTACAGGTTATATGATAGTAGAGGGAATGTGGTAGTACAGGTTATGTAATAGTACAGGTTATATGATAGTAGAGTGTATGTGGTAGTACGGGTTATGTAATAGTACAGGTTATATGATAGTAGAGGGTATGTGGTAGTACGGGTTATGTAATAGTACAGGTTATATGGTAGTAGAGGGTATGTGGTAGTACGAGTTATGTAATAGTACAGGTTATATGGTAGTAGAGGGTATGTGGTAGTACGAGTCATGTAATAGTACAGGTTATATGATAGTAGAGGGTATGTGGTAGTACGAGTTATATGATAGTAGAGGGTATGTGGTAGTACGGGTTATGTAATAGTACATGTTATATGATAGCACAGGGTATGTGGTAGTACGGGTTATGTAATAGTACAGGTTATATGATAGTAGAGGGTATGTGGTAGTACGGGTTATGTAATAGTACAGGTTATATGATAGTAGAGGTTATGTGGTAGTACGGGTTATGTAATAGTACAGGTTATATCTTAGTAGAGGGTATGTGGTAGTACGGGTTATGTAATAGTACAGGTTATATGGTAGTAGAGGGTATGTGGTAGTACGAGTTATGTAATAGTACAGGTTATATGATAGTAGAGGGTATGTGGTAGTACGGGTTATGTAATAGTACAGGTCATATGGTAGTAGAGGGTGTGTGGTAGTACGGGTTGTGTAATAGTACAGGTTATATTATAGTAGAGGGTATGTGGTAGTACGGGTTATGTAATAGTACAGGTTATATGGTAGTAGAGGGTATGTGGTAGTACGGGTTATGTAATAGTACAGGTTATATGGTAGTAGAGGGTATGTGGTAGTACGGGTTATGTAATAGTACAGGTTATATGGTAGTAGAGGGTATGTGGTAGTACGGGTTATGTAATAGTACAGGTTATATGATAGTAGAGGGAATGTGGTAGTACGGGTTATGTAATAGTACAGGTTATATGATAGTAGAGTGTATGTGGTAGTACGGGTTATGTAATAGTACAGGTTATATGATAGTAGAGGGTATGTGGTAGTACGGGTTATGTAATAGTACAGGTTATATGGTAGTAGAGGGTATGTGGTAGTACGAGTTATGTAATAGTACAGGTTTTATGGTAGTAGATAGTATGTGGTAGTACGAGTTATGTTATAGTACAGGTTATATGATAGTAGAGGGTATGTGGTAGTACGAGTTATATGATAGTAGAGGGTATGTGGTAGTACGGGTTATGTAATAGTACATGTTATATGATAGCACAGGGTATGTGGTAGTACGGGTTATGTAATAGTACAGGTTATATGATAGTAGAGGGTATGTGGTAGTACGGGTTATGTAATAGTACAGGTTATATGATAGTAGAGGTTATGTGGTAGTACGGGTTATTTAATACTACAGGTTATATCTTAGTAGAGGGTATGTGGTAGTACGGGTTATGTAATAGTACAGGTTATATGATAGTAGAGGGTATGTGGTAGTACGGGTTATGTAATAGTACAGGTTATATCTTAGTAGAGGGTATGTGGTAGTACGGGTTATGTAATAGTACAGGTTATATGGTAGTAGAGGGTATGTGGTAGTACGAGTTATGTAATAGTACAGGTTATATGATAGTAGAGGGTATGTGGTAGTACGGGTTATGTAATAGTACAGGTTATATGGTAGTAGAGGGTATGTGGTAGTACGGGTTATGTAATAGTACAGGTTATATGGTAGTAGAGGGTATGTGGTAGTACGGGTTATGTAATAGTTCAGGTTATATGGTAGTAGAGGGTATGTGGTAGTACGGGTTATGTAATAGTACAGGTTATATGATAGTAGAGGGAATGTGGTAGTACGAGTTATATGATAGTAGAGGGTATGTGGTAGTACGGGTTATGTAATAGTACATGTTATATGATAGCACAGGGTATGTGGTAGTACGGGTTATGTAATAGTACAGGTTATATGATAGTAGAGGGTATGTGGTAGTACGGGTTATGTAATAGTACAGGTTATATGATAGTAGAGGTTATGTGGTAGTACGGGTTATGTAATAGTACAGGTTATATCTTAGTAGAGGGTATGTGGTAGTACGGGTTATGTAATAGTACAGGTTATATGGTAGTAGAGGGTATGTGGTAGTACGGGTTATGTAATAGTACAGGTTATATGGTAGTAGAGGGTATGTGGTAGTACGGGTTATGTAATAGTACAGGTTATATGGTAGTAGAGGGTATGTGGTAGTACGGGTTATGTAATAGTACAGGTTATATGATAGTAGAGGGAATGTGGTAGTACGGGTTATGTAATAGTACAGGTTATATGATAGTAGAGTGTATGTGGTAGTACGGGTTATGTAATAGTACAGGTTATATGATAGTAGAGGGTATGTGGTAGTACGGGTTATGTAATAGTACAGGTTATATGGTAGTAGAGGGTATGTGGTAGTACGAGTTATGTAATAGTACAGGTTATATGATAGTAGAGGGTATGTGGTAGTACGAGTTATATGATAGTAGAGGGTATGTGGTAGTACGGGTTATGTAATAGTACATGTTATATGATAGCACAGGGTATGTGTTAGTACGGGTTATGTAATAGTACAGGTTATATGATAGTAGAGGGTATGTGGTAGTACGGGTTATGTAATAGTACAGGTTATATGATAGTAGAGGTTATGTGGTAGTACGGGTTATGTAATAGTACAGGTTATATCTTAGTAGAGGGTATGTGGTAGTACGGGTTATGTAATAGTACAGGTTATATGGTAGTAGAGGGTATGTGGTAGTACGAGTTATGTAATAGTACAGGTTATATGATAGTAGAGGGTATGTGGTAGTACGGGTTATGTAATAGTACAGGTTATATGGTAGTAGAGGGTGTGTGGTAGTACGGGTTGTGTAATAGTACAGGTTATATGATAGTAGAGGGTATGTGGTAGTACGGGTTATGTAATAGTACAGGTTATATCTTAGTAGAGGGTATGTGGTAGTACGGGTTATGTAATAGTACAGGTTATATGGTAGTAGAGGGTATGTGGTAGTACGAGTTATGTAATAGTACAGGTTATATGATAGTAGAGGGTATGTGGTAGTACGGGTTATGTAATAGTACAGGTTATATGGTAGTAGAGGGTATGTGGTAGTACGGGTTATGTAATAGTACAGGTTATATGGTAGTAGAGGGTATGTGATAGTACGGGTTATGTAATAGTACAGGTTATATGGTAGTAGAGGGTATGTGGTAGTACGGGTTATGTAATAGTACAGGTTATATGATAGTAGAGGGAATGTGGTAGTACAGGTTATGTAATAGTACAGGTTATATGATAGTAGAGTGTATGTGGTAGTACGGGTTATGTAATAGTACAGGTTATATGATAGTAGAGGGTATGTGGTAGTACGGGTTATGTAATAGTACAGGTTATATGGTAGTAGAGGGTATGTGGTAGTACGAGTTATGTAATAGTACAGGTTATATGGTAGTAGAGGGTATGTGGTAGTACGAGTTATGTAATAGTACAGGTTATATGATAGTAGAGGGTATGTGGTAGTACGAGTTATATGATAGTAGAGGGTATGTGGTAGTACGGGTTATGTAATAGTACATGTTATATGATAGCACAGGGTATGTGGTAGTACGGGTTATGTAATAGTACAGGTTATATGATAGTAGAGGGTATGTGGTAGTACGGGTTATGTAATAGTACAGGTTATATGATAGTAGAGGTTATGTGGTAGTACGGGTTATGTAATAGTACAGGTTATATCTTAGTAGAGGGTATGTGGTAGTACGGGTTATGTAATAGTACAGGTTATATGGTAGTAGAGGGTATGTGGTAGTACGAGTTATGTAATAGTACAGGTTATATGATAGTAGAGGGTATGTGGTAGTACGGGTTATGTAATAGTACAGGTCATATGGTAGTAGAGGGTGTGTGGTAGTACGGGTTGTGTAATAGTACAGGTTATATTATAGTAGAGGGTATGTGGTAGTACGGGTTATGTAATAGTACAGGTTATATGGTAGTAGAGGGTATGTGGTAGTACGGGTTATGTAATAGTACAGGTTATATGGTAGTAGAGGGTATGTGGTAGTACGGGTTATGTAATAGTACAGGTTATATGGTAGTAGAGGGTATGTGGTAGTACGGGTTATGTAATAGTACAGGTTATATGATAGTAGAGGGAATGTGGTAGTACGGGTTATGTAATAGTACAGGTTATATGATAGTAGAGTGTATGTGGTAGTACGGGTTATGTAATAGTACAGGTTATATGATAGTAGAGGGTATGTGGTAGTACGGGTTATGTAATAGTACAGGTTATATGGTAGTAGAGGGTATGTGGTAGTACGAGTTATGTAATAGTACAGGTTTTATGGTAGTAGATAGTATGTGGTAGTACGAGTTATGTTATAGTACAGGTTATATGATAGTAGAGGGTATGTGGTAGTACGAGTTATATGATAGTAGAGGGTATGTGGTAGTACGGGTTATGTAATAGTACATGTTATATGATAGCACAGGGTATGTGGTAGTACGGGTTATGTAATAGTACAGGTTATATGATAGTAGAGGGTATGTGGTAGTACGGGTTATGTAATAGTACAGGTTATATGATAGTAGAGGTTATGTGGTAGTACGGGTTATTTAATACTACAGGTTATATCTTAGTAGAGGGTATGTGGTAGTACGGGTTATGTAATAGTACAGGTTATATGATAGTAGAGGGTATGTGGTAGTACGGGTTATGTAATAGTACAGGTTATATCTTAGTAGAGGGTATGTGGTAGTACGGGTTATGTAATAGTACAGGTTATATGGTAGTAGAGGGTATGTGGTAGTACGAGTTATGTAATAGTACAGGTTATATGATAGTAGAGGGTATGTGGTAGTACGGGTTATGTAATAGTACAGGTTATATGGTAGTAGAGGGTATGTGGTAGTACGGGTTATGTAATAGTACAGGTTATATGGTAGTAGAGGGTATGTGGTAGTACGGGTTATGTAATAGTTCAGGTTATATGGTAGTAGAGGGTATGTGGTAGTACGGGTTATATGATAGTAGAGGGTATGTGGTAGTACGGGTTATGTAATAGTACATGTTATATGATAGCACAGGGTATGTGGTAGTACGGGTTATGTAATAGTACAGGTTATATGATAGTAGAGGGTATGTGGTAGTACGGGTTATGTAATAGTACAGGTTATATGATAGTAGAGGTTATGTGGTAGTACGGGTTATGTAATAGTACAGGTTATATCTTAGTAGAGGGTATGTGGTAGTACGGGTTATGTAATAGTACAGGTTATATGGTAGTAGAGGGTATGTGGTAGTACGGGTTATGTAATAGTACAGGTTATATGGTAGTAGAGGGTATGTGGTAGTACGGGTTATGTAATAGTACAGGTTATATGGTAGTAGAGGGTATGTGGTAGTACGGGTTATGTAATAGTACAGGTTATATGGTAGTAGAGGGTATGTGGTAGTACGGGTTATGTAATAGTACAGGTTATATGATAGTAGAGGGAATGTGGTAGTACGGGTTATGTAATAGTACAGGTTATATGATAGTAGAGTGTATGTGGTAGTACGGGTTATGTAATAGTACAGGTTATATGATAGTAGAGGGTATGTGGTAGTACGGGTTATGTAATAGTACAGGTTATATGGTAGTAGAGGGTATGTGGTAGTACGAGTTATGTAATAGTACAGGTTATATGATAGTAGAGGGTATGTGGTAGTACGAGTTATATGATAGTAGAGGGTATGTGATAGTACGGGTTATGTAATAGTACATGTTATATGATAGCACAGGGTATGTGTTAGTACGGGTTATGTAATAGTACAGGTTATATGATAGTAGAGGGTATGTGGTAGTACGGGTTATGTAATAGTACAGGTTATATGATAGTAGAGGTTATGTGGTAGTACGGGTTATGTAATAGTACAGGTTATATCTTAGTAGAGGGTATGTGGTAGTACGGGTTATGTAATAGTACAGGTTATATGGTAGTAGAGGGTATGTGGTAGTACGAGTTATGTAATAGTACAGGTTATATGATAGTAGAGGGTATGTGGTAGTACGGGTTATGTAATAGTACAGGTTATATGGTAGTAGAGGGTGTGTGGTAGTACGGGTTGTGTAATAGTACAGGTTATATGATAGTAGAGGGTATGTGGTAGTACGGGTTATGTAATAGTACAGGTTATATGGTAGTAGAGGGTATGTGGTAGTACGGGTTATGTAATAGTACAGGTTATATGGTAGTAGAGGGTATGTGGTAGTACGGGTTATGTAATAGTACAGGTTATATGGTAGTAGAGGGTATGTGGTAGTACGGGTTATGTAATAGTACAGGTTATATGATAGTAGAGGGAATGTGGTAGTACGGGTTATGTAATAGTACAGGTTATATGATAGTAGAGTGTATGTGGTAGTACGGGTTATGTAATAGTACAGGTTATATGATAGTAGAGGGTATGTGGTAGTACGGGTTATGTAATAGTACAGGTTATATGGTAGTAGAGGGTATGTGGTAGTACGAGTTATGTAATAGTACAGGTTATATGGTAGTAGAGGGTATGTGGTAGTACGAGTTATGTAATAGTACAGGTTATATGATAGTAGAGGGTATGTGGTAGTACGAGTTATATGATAGTAGAGGGTATGAGGTAGTACGGGTTATGTAATAGTACAGGTTATATGATAGTAGAGGGTATGTGGTAGTACGAGTTATGTAATAGTACAGGTTATATGATAGTAGAGGGTATGTGGTAGTACGGGTTATGTAATAGTACAGGTTATATGATAGTAGAGGGTATGTGGTAGTACGAGTTATGTAATAGTACAGGTTATATGATAGTAGAGGGTATGTGGTAGTACGGGTTATGTAATAGTACAAGTTATATGATAGTAGAGGGTATGTGGTAGTACGGGTTATGTAATAGTACAGGTTATATGATAGTAGAGGGTATGTGGTAGTACGGGTTATGTAATAGTACAGGTTATATGATAGTAGAGGGTATGTGGTAGTACGGGTTATGTAATAGTACAGGTTATATGATAGTAGAGGGTATGTGGTAGTACGAGTTATGTAATAGTACAGGTTATATGATAGTAGAGGGTATGTGGTAGTACGGGTTATGTAATAGTACAGGTTATATGATAGTAGAGGGTATGTGGTAGTACGGGTTATGTAATAGTACAGGTTATATGATAGTAGAGGGTATGTGGTAGTACGGGTTATGTAATAGTACAGGTTATATGATAGTAGAGGGTATGTGGTAGTACGAGTTATGTAATAGTACAGGTTATATGATAGTAGAGGGTATGTGGTAGTACGGGTT
>JBAIZL010000008.1:29036875-29119375 GCA_036971475.1 Prosapia bicincta | reverse complement strand
GTTTATAACTGTTTTTGTCGCGACGTTTACAGTCATATACAAAAGATGATGTATAAGGATCTTTAATTTGAATTCGCTATAACTGATTTAGTCAATTTTTTAACAGACGCCTTAATAACATTGAAAGTAGCCGTGTACATTTAAGCTGTGACCTTACTACCTCACTATGGGAAGTCGCGTGTAACATAAACACTTGATCTAGGCGAAAACTGATTCTGAGGGTATCTTTTAATCCTTTTCCATAACTCTTAAGATATAACCTTATATTTTTCGTTACGACCTTCAAAAACTTTTAAAGAATTTACTTAAAATAGCTACTTTTTTCGAATAAAAACAAAATTTTCAATGACCAATTATAATATTTTAAAAAACACCAGGATATGCTCTAGCATGCCATAAACATACAATGTTAAACAAAAAATAAATTAGAGTATTAATCAATTAAACAATTTAATTTTTTTATTGTAGTTTGTTTCATAGAAGAATGTAACTAAGATAAAACCAACGCTTTTATTTCTATAAAAATTTTAAAAATATATATTTATATCTTTACTTAAAAAACTAAGTTCTTAACGAACTTTAAAAACAACTTACCTTGAAAAAGCCTAAAGGGTTTACATGGTTTCATCATGTAATGGAAGCAACATAAAGAATTTAATTTTCCGTTTGCTAGATAGGACGATGATTTAGTAATAAGACGATGATGAAGGGAAAGGTTTTACAGCGGCGCCTACAAAACGTATTGCATGGACCTTAACATACAATAAACTACTGCCAACTAAATAGAGTCGCTCTAGTTTGTAACGTCTTGTTTGCTAGTTTGTCATTCTGTATTAAAATGATGATGAAAGGAAAGGTTTTACAGCGACGCCTACAAAACGTATTAGATGGACCTTAACGTACAATAAACTACTGTCAACTAAATAGAGTCGCTCTAGTTTGTAACGTCTTGTTTGCTAGTTTGTCATTCTGTATTAAAATGATGATGAAAGGAAAGGTTTTACAGCGACGCCTACAAAACGTATTAGATGGACCTTAACGTACAATAAACTACTGCCAACTAAATAGAGTCGCTCTAGTTTGTAACGTCTTGTTTGCTAGTTTGTCATTCTGTATTAAAATGATGATGAAAGGAAAGGTTTTACAGCGACGCCTACAAAACGTATTAGATGGACCTTAACGTACAATAAACTACTGTCAACTAAATAGAGTCGCTCTAGTTTGTAACGTCTTGTTTGATAGATTCTCATTCTGTATTAAAATGATGATGAAAGGAAAGGTTTTACAGCGACGCCTACAAAACGTATTAGATGGACCTTAACGTACAATAAACTACTGTCAACTAAATAGAGTCGCTCTAGTTTGTAACCTCTTGTTTGCTAGATTATCATTCTGTATTAAAATGATGATGAAAGGAAAGGTTTTACAGCGACGCCTACAAAACGTATTAGATGGACCTTAACGTACAATAAACTACTGCCAACTAAATAGAGTCGCTCTAGTTTGTAACCTCTTGTTTGCTAGATTATCATTCTGTATTAAAATGATGATGAAAGGAAAGGTTTTACAGCGACGCCTACAAAACGTATTAGATGGACCTTAACGTACAATAAACTACTGTCAACTAAATAGAGTCGCTCTAGTTTGTAACCTCTTGTTTGCTAGATTATCATTCTGTATTAAAATGATGATGAAAGGAAAGGTTTTACAGCGACGCCTACAAAACGTATTAGATGGACCTTAACGTACAATAAACTACTGCCAACTAAATAGAGTCGCTCTAGTTTGTAACCTCTTGTTTGCTAGATTATCATTCTGTATTAAAATGATGATGAAAGGAAAGGTTTTACAGCGACGCCTACAAAACGTATTAGATGGACCTTAACGTACAATAAACTACTGTCAACTAAATAGAGTCGCTCTAGTTTGTAACCTCTTGTTTGCTAGATTATCATTCTGTATTAAAATGATGATGAAAGGAAAGGTTTTACAGCGACGCCTACAAAACGTATTAGATGGACCTTAACGTACAATAAACTACTGCCAACTAAATAGAGTCGCTCTAGTTTGTAACCTCTTGTTTGCTAGATTATCATTCTGTATTAAAATGATGATGAAAGGAAAGGTTTTACAGCGACGCCTACAAAACGTATTAGATGGACCTTAACGTACAATAAATTACTGCGAACTAAATAGAGTCACTCTAGTTTTGAACTTCTTGTTTGCAGGATTGTCATTTTGTAATAAGACGATGATGAAGGGAAAAGTTTTACAGCGACGCCTACAAAACGTATTAGATGGACATTAACGTACAATAAACTACTGTCAACTAAATAGAGTCGCTCTAGTTTGTAACCTCTTGTTTGCTAGATTATCATTCTGTATTAAAATGATGATGAAAGGAAAGGTTTTACAGCGACGCCTACAAAACGTATTAGATGGACCTTAACGTACAATAAACTACTGCCAACTAAATAGAGTCGCTCTAGTTTGTAACCTCTTGTTTGCTAGATTATCATTCTGTATTAAAATGATGATGAAAGGAAAGGTTTTACAGCGACGCCTACAAAACGTATTAGATGGACCTTAACGTACAATAAACTACTGTCAACTAAATAGAGTCGCTCTAGTTTGTAACGTCTTGTTTGATAGATTCTCATTCTGTATTAAAATGATGATGAAAGGAAAGGTTTTACAGCGACGCCTACAAAACGTATTAGATGGACCTTAACGTACAATAAACTACTGTCAACTAAATAGAGTCGCTCTAGTTTGTAACCTCTTGTTTGCTAGATTATCATTCTGTATTAAAATGATGATGAAAGGAAAGGTTTTACAGCGACGCCTACAAAACGTATTAGATGGACCTTAACGTACAATAAACTACTGCCAACTAAATAGAGTCGCTCTAGTTTGTAACCTCTTGTTTGCTAGATTATCATTCTGTATTAAAATGATGATGAAAGGAAAGGTTTTACAGCGACGCCTACAAAACGTATTAGATGGACCTTAACGTACAATAAACTACTGCCAACTAAATAGAGTCGCTCTAGTTTGTAACCTCTTGTTTGCTAGATTATCATTCTGTATTAAAATGATGATGAAAGGAAAGGTTTTACAGCGACGCCTACAAAACGTATTAGATGGACCTTAACGTACAATAAACTACTGTCAACTAAATAGAGTCGCTCTAGTTTGTAACCTCTTGTTTGCTAGATTATCATTCTGTATTAAAATGATGATGAAAGGAAAGGTTTTACAGCGACGCCTACAAAACGTATTAGATGGACCTTAACGTACAATAAACTACTGCCAACTAAATAGAGTCGCTCTAGTTTGTAACCTCTTGTTTGCTAGATTATCATTCTGTATTAAAATGATGATGAAAGGAAAGGTTTTACAGCGACGCCTACAAAACGTATTAGATGGACCTTAACGTACAATAAATTACTGCGAACTAAATAGAGTCACTCTAGTTTTTAACTTCTTGTTTGCAGGATTGTCATTTTGTAATAAGACGATGATGAAGGGAAAAGTTTTACAGCGACGCCTACAAAACGTATTAGATGGACCTTAACGTACAATAAACTACTGTCAACTAAATAGAGTCGCTCTAGTTTGTAACCTCTTGTTTGCTAGATTATCATTCTGTATTAAAATGATGATGAAAGGAAAGGTTTTACAGCGACGCCTACAAAACGTATTAGATGGACCTTAACGTACAATAAACTACTGCCAACTAAATAGAGTCGCTCTAGTTTGTAACCTCTTGTTTGCTAGATTATCATTCTGTATTAAAATGATGATGAAAGGAAAGGTTTTACAGCGACGCCTACAAAACGTATTAGATGGACCTTAACGTACAATAAACTACTGCCAACTAAATAGAGTCGCTCTAGTTTGTAACCTCTTGTTTGCTAGATTATCATTCTGTATTAAAATGATGATGAAAGGAAAGGTTTTACAGCGACGCCTACAAAACGTATTAGATGGACCTTAACGTACAATAAATTACTGCGAACTAAATAGAGTCACTCTAGTTTTGAACTTCTTGTTTGCAGGATTGTCATTTTGTAATAAGACGATGATGAAGGGAAAAGTTTTACAGCGACGCCTACAAAACGTATTAGATGGACATTAACGTGCAATAAACTACTGTCAACTAAATAGAGTCGCTCTAGTTTGTAACCTCTTGTTTGCTAGATTATCATTCTGTATTAAAATGATGATGAAAGGAAAGGTTTTACAGCGACGCCTACAAAACGTATTAGATGGACCTTAACGTACAATAAATTACTGCGAACTAAATAGAGTCACTCTAGTTTTTAACTTCTTGTTTGCAGGATTGTCATTTTGTAATAAGACGATGATGAAGGGAAAAGTTTTACAGCGACGCCTACAAAACGTATTAGATGGACATTAACGTACAATAAACTACTGTCAACTAAATAGAGTCGCTCTAGTTTGTAACGTCTTGTTTGCAGGATTGTCATTTTGTAATAAGACGATGATCAAGGGAGAGGTTTTACAGCGACGCCTACAAAACGTATTAGATGGACCTTAACGTACAATAAATTACTGCGAACTAAATAGAGTCACTCTAGTTATTAACTCCTTCTTTGCAGGATTGTCATTTTGTAATAAGACGATGATGAAGGGAAATGTTTTACAGCGACGCCTACAAAACGTATTAGATGGACCTTAACGTACAATAAATTACTGCGAACTAAATAGAGTCACTCTAGTTATTAACTCCTTCTTTGCAGGATTGTCATTTTGTAATAAGACGATGATGAAGGGAAATGTTTTACAGCGACGCCTACAAAACAGAGTAGATGAACAATAAACGTACAATAAACCACTGTCAATTAAATAGAGTCGCTCTAGTTTGTAACGTCTTGTTTGCAGGATTGTCATTTTGTAATAAGACGATGATGAAGGGAGAGGTTTTACAGCGACGCCTACAAAACGTATTAGATGGACCTTAACGTACAATAAATTACTGCGAACTAAATAGAGTCACTCTAGTTATTAACTCCTTCTTTGCAGGATTGTCATTTTGTAATAAGACGATGATGAAGGGAGAGGTTTTACAGCGACGCCTACAAAACATATTAGATGGACATTAACGTACAATAAACTACTGTCAACTAAATAGAGTCGCTCTAGTTTGTAACGTCTTGTTTGCAGGATTGTCATTTTGTAATAAGACAATGATGAAGGGAGAGGTTTTACAGCGACGCCTACAAAACGTATTAGATGGACCTTAACGTACAATAAATTACTGCGAACTAAATAGAGTCACTCTAGTTATTAACTCCTTCTTTGCAGGATTGTCATTTTGTAATAAGACGATGATGAAGGGAAAAGTTTTACAGCGACGCCTACAAAACGTATTAGATGGACATTAACGTTCAATAAACTACTGTCAACTAAATAGAGTCGCTCTAGTTTGTAACCTCTTGTTTGCTAGATTATCATTCTGTATTAAAATGATGATGAAAGGAAAGGTTTTACAGCGACGCCTACAAAACGTATTAGATGGACCTTAACGTACAATAAATTACTGCGAACTAAATAGAGTCGCTCTAGTTTTTAACTTCTTGTTTGCAGGATTGTCATTTTGTAATAAGACGATGATGAAGGGAAAAGTTTTACAGCGACGCCTACAAAACGTATTAGATGGACATTAACGTACAATAAACTACTGTCAACTAAATAGAGTCGCTCTAGTTTGTAACGTCTTGTTTGCAGGATTGTCATTTTGTAATAAGACGATGATGAAGGGAGAGGTTTTACAGCGACGCCTACAAAACGTATTAGATGGACCTTAACGTACAATAAATTACTGCGAACTAAATAGCGTCACTCTAGTTTTTAACTTCTTGTTTGCAGGATTGTCATTTTGTAATAAGACGATGATGAAGGGAAATGTTTTACAGCGACGCCTACAAAACAGAGTAGATGAACAATAAACGTACAATAAACCACTGTCAATTAAATAGAGTCGCTCTAGTTTGTAACTTCTTGTTTGCTAGATTGTCATTTTGTAATAAGACGATGATGAAGGGAAAGGTTTTACAGCGACGCCAACAAAACGTATTACATGGACATAAACGTACAATAAACTACTGTGAACTAAATAGAGTCGCTCTAGTTTGTAACCTCTTGTTTGCTAGATTATCATTCTGTATTAAAATGATGATGAAAGGAAAGGTTTTACAGCGACGCCTACAAAACGTATTAGATAGACCTTATCGTACAATAAACTACTGCGAACTAAATAGAGTCACTCTAGTTTTTAACTTCTTGTTTGCAGGATTGTCATTTTGTAATAAGACGATGATGAAGGGAAACGTTTTACAGCGACGCCTACAAAACATAGTAGATGAACAATAAACGTACAATAAACCACTGTCAATTAAATAGAGTCGCTCTAGTTTGTAAACTCATGTCTGCTAGATTGTCATTTAGTAATAAGACGATGATGAAAGTAAAGGTTTTACAGCGACGTCTACAAAACCTATTACATGGACATAAACGTACAATAAACTACTGTAAACTAAATAGAGTCGCTCTAGTTTGTAAACTCTTGTTTGCTAGATTGTCATTTAGTAATAAGACGATGATGAAAGTAAAGGTTTTACAGCGACGTCTACAAAACCTATTACATGGACATAAACGTACAATAAACTACTGTAAACTAAATAGAGTCGCTCTAGTTTGTAAACTCTTGTTTGCTAGATTGTCATTTAGTAATAAGACGATGATGAAAGTAAAGGTTTTACAGCGACGTCTACAAAACCTATTACATGGACATAAACGTACAATAAACTACTGTAAACTAAATAGAGTCGCTCTAGTTTGTAAACTCTTGTTTGCTAGATTGTCATTTAGTAATAAGACGATGATGAAAGTAAAGGTTTTACAGCGACGTCTACAAAACCTATTACATGGACATAAACGTACAATAAACTACTGTCAACTAAATAGAGTCGCTCTGGTTTGTAAACTCTTGTTTGCTAGATTGTCATTTAGTAATAAGACGATGATGAAAGTAAAGGTTTTACAGCGACGTCTACAAAACCTATTACATGGACATAAACGTACAATAAACTACTGTTAACTAAATAGAGTCGCTCTAGTTTGTAAACTCATGTTTGCTAGATTGTCATTTAGTAATAAGACGATGATGAAAGTAAAGGTTTTACAGCGACGTCTACAAAACCTATTACATGGACATAAACGTACAATAAACTACTGTCAACTAAATAGAGTCGCTCTAGTTTGTAAACTCGTGTCTGCTAGATTGTCATTTAGTAATAAGACGATGATGAAAGTAAAGGTTTTACAGCGACGTCTACAAAACCTATTACATGGACATAAACGTACAATAAACTACTGTCAACTAAATAGAGTCGCTCTAGTTTGTAACCTCTTGTTTGCTAGATTATCATTTAGTAATAAGACGATGATGAAAGTAAAGGTTTTACAGCGACGTCTACAAAACCTATTACATGGACATAAACGTACAATAAACTACTGTAAACTAAATAGAGTCGCTCTAGTTTGTAAACTCTTGTTTGCTAGATTGTCATTTAGTAATAAGACGATGATGAAAGTAAAGGTTTTACAGCGACGTCTACAAAACCTATTACATGGACATAAACGTACAATAAACTACTGTCAACTAAATAGAGTCGCTCTGGTTTGTAAACTCTTGTTTGCTAGATTGTCATTTAGTAATAAGACGATGATGAAAGTAAAGGTTTTACAGCGACGTCTACAAAACCTATTACATGGACATAAACGTACAATAAACTACTGTTAACTAAATAGAGTCGCTCTAGTTTGTAAACTCATGTTTGCTAGATTGTCATTTAGTAATAAGACGATGATGAAAGTAAAGGTTTTACAGCGACGTCTACAAAACCTATTACATGGACATAAACGTACAATAAACTACTGTCAACTAAATAGAGTCGCTCTAGTTTGTAAACTCGTGTCTGCTAGATTGTCATTTAGTAATAAGACGATGATGAAAGTAAAGGTTTTACAGCGACGTCTACAAAACCTATTACATGGACATAAACGTACAATAAACTACTGTCAACTAAATAGAGTCGCTCTAGTTTGTAACCTCTTGTTTGCTAGATTATCATTTAGTAATAAGACGATGATGAAAGTAAAGGTTTTACAGCGACGTCTACAAAACCTATTACATGGACATAAACGTACAATAAACTACTGTCAACTAAATATAATCGCTCTAGTTTGTAACTTCTTGTTTGCAGGATTGTCATTTAGTAATAAGACGATGATGAAAGTAAAGGTTTTACAGCGACGTCTACAAAACCTATTACATGGACATAAACGTACAATAAACTACTGTCAACTAAATAGAGTCGCTCTAGTTTGTAACTTCTTGTTTGCAGGATTGTCATTTAGTAATAAGACGATGATGAAAGTAAAGGTTTTACAGCGACGTCTACAAAACCTATTACATGGACATAAACGTACAATAAACTACTGTCAACTAAATAGAGTCGCTCTAGTTTGTAAACTCATGTCTGCTAGATTGTCATTTAGTAATAAGACGATGATGAAGGGAAAGGTTTTACAGCGACGTCTACAAAACCTATTACATGGACATAAACGTACAATAAACTACTGTCAACTAAATAGAGTCGCTCTAGTTTGTAAACTCATGTCTGCTAGATTGTCATTTAGTAATAAGACGATGATGAAGGGAAAAGTTTTACAGCGACGCCTACAAAACCTATTACATGGACATAAACGTACAATAAACTACTGTCAACTAAATAGAGTCGCTCTAGTTTGTAACCTCTTGTTTGCTAGATTATCATTTTGTATTAAAATGATGATGAAAGGAAAGGTTTTACAGCGACGCCTACAAAACGTATTAAATAGACCTTATCGTACAATAAACTACTGCGAACTAAATAGATTCACTCTAGTTTTTAACTTCTTGTTTGCAGGATTGTCATTTTGTAATAAGACGATGATGAAGGGAAACGATTTACAGCGACGCCTACAAAACATAGTAGATGAACAATAAACGTACAATAAACCACTGTCAATTAAATAGAGTCGCTCTAGTTTGTAAACTCATGTCTGCTAGATTGTCATTTAGTAATAAGACGATGATGAAAGTAAAGGTTTTACAGCGACGTCTACAAAACCTATTACATAGACATAAACGTACAATAAACTACTGTCAACTAAATATAGTCGCTCTAGTTTGTAACTTCTTGTTTGCTAGATTGTCAATTAGTAATAAGACGATGATGAAAGTAAAGGTTTTACAGCGACGTCTACAAAACCTATTACATAGACATAAACGTACAATAAACCACTGTCAATTAAATAGAGTCGCTCTAGTTTGTAAACTCTTGTTTGCTAGATTGTCATTTAGTAATAAGACGATGATGAAAGTAAAGGTTTTACAGCGACGTCTACAAAACCTATTACATGGACAAAAACGTACAATAAACTACTGTAACTAAATAGAGTCGCTCTAGTTTGTAAACTCATGTCTGCTAGATTGTCATTTAGTAATAAGACGATGATGAAGGGAAAGGTTTTACAGCGACGTCTACAAAACCTATTACATGGACATAAACGTACAATAAACTACTGTCAACTAAATAGAGTCGCTCTAGTTTGTAACCTCTTGTTTGCTAGATTATCATTCTGTATTAAAATGATGATGAAAGGAAAGGTTTTACAGCGACGCCTACAAAACGTATTAGATAGACCTTATCGTACAATAAACTACTGCGAACTAAATAGAGTCACTCTAGTTTTTAACTTCTTGTTTGCAGGATTGTCATTTTGTAATAAGACGATGATGAAGGGAAACGTTTTACAGCGACGCCTACAAAACATAGTAGATGAACAATAAACGTACAATAAACCACTGTCAATTAAATAGAGTCGCTCTAGTTTGTAAACTCATGTCTGCTAGATTGTCATTTAGTAATAAGACGATGATGAAAGTAAAGGTTTTACAGCGACGTCTACAAAACCTATTACATGGACATAAACGTACAATAAACTACTGTCAACTAAATAGAGTCGCTCTAGTTTGTAAACTCTTGTTTGCTAGATTGTCATTTAGTAATAAGACGATGATGAAAGTAAAGGTTTTACAGCGACGTCTACAAAACCTATTACATGGACATAAACGTACAATAAACTACTGTCAACTAAATAGAGTCGCTCTAGTTTGTAAACTCTTGTTTGCTAGATTATCATTCTGTATTAAAATGATGAAGAATGGAAAGGTTTTACAGCGACGCCTACAAAACGTATTAGATAGACCTTATCGTACAATAAACTACTGCGAACTAAATAGAGTCACTCTAGTTTTTAACTTCTTGTTTGCAGGATTGTCATTTTGTAATAAGACGATGATGAAGGGAAACGTTTTACAGCGACGCCTACAAAACATAGTAGATGAACAATAAACGTACAATAAACCACTGTCAATTAAATAGAGTCGCTCTAGTTTGTAACCTCTTGTTTGCTAGATTATCATTCTGTATTAAAATGATGAAGAATGGAAAGGTTTTACAGCGACGCCTACAAAACGTATTAGATAGACCTTATCGTACAATAAACTACTGCGAACTAAATAGAGTCACTCTAGTTTTTAACTTCTTGTTTGCAGGATTGTCATTTTGTAATAAGACGATGATGAAGGGAAACGTTTTACAGCGACGCCTACAAAACATAGTAGATGAACAATAAACGTACAATAAACCACTGTCAATTAAATAGAGTCGCTCTAGTTTGTAACCTCTTGTTTGCTAGATTATCATTCTGTATTAAAATGATGAAGAATGGAAAGGTTTTACAGCGACGCCTACAAAACGTATTAGATAGACCTTATCGTACAATAAACTACTGCGAACTAAATAGAGTCACTCTAGTTTTTAACTTCTTGTTTGCAGGATTGTCATTTTGTAATAAGACGATGATGAAGGGAAAGGTTTTACAGCGACGTCTACAAAACCTATTACATGGACATAAACGTACAATAAACTACTGTCAACTAAATAGAGTCGCTCTAGTTTGTAACCTCTTGTTTGCTAGATTATCATTCTGTATTAAAATGATGATGAAAGGAAAGGTTTTACAGCGACGCCTACAAAACCTATTAGATAGACCTTATCGTACAATAAACTACTGCGAACTAAATAGAGTCACTCTAGTTTTTAACTTCTTGTTTGCAGGATTGTCATTTTGTAATAAGACGATGATGAAGGGAAACGTTTTACAGCGACGCCTACAAAACATAGTAGATGAACAATAAACGTACAATAAACCACTGTCAATTAAATAGAGTCGCTCTAGTTTGTAACCTCTTGTTTGCTAGATTATCATTCTGTATTAAAATGATGAAGAATGGAAAGGTTTTACAGCGACGCCTACAAAACGTATTAGATAGACCTTATCGTACAATAAACTACTGCGAACTAAATAGAGTCACTCTAGTTTTTAACTTCTTGTTTACAGGATTGTCATTTTGTAATAAGACGATGATGAAGGGAAACGTTTTACAGCGACGCCTACTAAATATAGTAGATGAACAATAAACGTACAATAAACCACTGTCAATTAAATAGAGTCGCTCTAGTTTGTAAACTCATGTCTGCTAGATTGTCATTTAGTAATAAGACGATGATGAAAGTAAAGGTTTTACAGCGACGTCTACAAAACCTATTACATGGACATAAACGTACAATAAACTACTGTCAACTAAATATAGTCGCTCTAGTTTGTAAAATCTTGTTTGCTAGATTGTCATTTAGTAATAAGACGATGATGAAAGTAAAGGTTTTACAGCGACGTCTACAAAACCTATTACATGGACATAAACGTACAATAAACTACTGTCAACTAAATAGAGTCGCTCTGGTTTGTAAACTCTTGTTTGCTAGATTGTCATTTAGTAATAAGACGATGATGAACGTAAAGGTTTTACAGCGACGTCTACAAAACCTATTACATGGACATTAACGTACAATAAACTACTGTCAAATAAATAGAGTCACTCTAGTTTGTAACTTCTTGTTTGCAGGTTTGTCATTATGTAATAAGACGATGATGAAAGGAAAGGTTTTACAGCGACGCCTACAAAACGTATTAGATGGACGTTAACGTACAATAAACTACTGTCAACTAAATAGAATCGTTCTAGTTTGTAACTTCTTGTTTGCTAGATTGTCATTATGTAATAAGACGATGATGAAAAGAAAGGATTTACAGCGACGCCTACAAAACGTATTAGATGGACGTTAACGTACAATAAACTACTGTCAACTAAATAGAATCGTTCTAGTTTGTAACTTCTTGTTTGCTAGATTGTCATTATGTAATAAGACGATGATGAAAAGAAAGGATTTACAGCGACGCCTACAAAACGTATTGCGTGGACATAAACGTACAATAAACTACTGTCAACTAAATAGAATCGTTCTAGTTTGTAACTTCTTGTTTGCTAGATTGTCATTATGTAATAAGACGATGATGAAAAGAAAGGATTTACAGCGACGCCTACAAAACGTATTAGATGGACGTTAACGTACAATAAACTACTGTTAACTAAATAGAGTCGCTCTAGTTTGTGACTTTTTGTTTGCAGGATTGTCATTATGTAATAAGACGATGATGAAGGAAAAGGTTATTCAGCGACGCCTACAAAACGTATTACATGGACATAAACGTACAATAAACTACTGTAAACTAAATATAATCGCTCTAGTTTGTAACTTCTTGTTTGCTAGATTGTCATTTTGTAATAAGACGATGAGGAAGGGAAAGGTTTTACAGCGACGTCTACAAAACCTATTACATGGACATTAACGTACAATAAACTACTGTCAACTAAATATAATCGCTCTAGTTTGTAACTTCTTGTTTGCTAGATTGTCATTTTGTAATAAGACGATGAGGAAGGGAAAGGTTTTACAGCGACGACTACAAAACGTATTACATGGACATAAACGTACAATAAACTACTGTCAACTAAATATAATCGCTCTAGTTTGTAACTTCTTGTTTGCTAGATTGTCATTTTGTAATAAGACGATGAGGAAGGGAAAGGTTTTACAGCGACGTCTACAAAACCTATTACATGGACATTAACGTACAATAAACTACTGACAACTAAATATAATCGCTCTAGTTTGTAACTTCTTGTTTGCTAGATTGTCATTTTGTAATAAGACGATGAGGAAGGGAAAGGTTTTACAGCGACGTCTACAAAACCTATTACATGGACATTAACGTACAATAAACTACTGTCAACTAAATATAATCGCTCTAGTTTGTAACTTCTTGTTTGCTAGATTGTCATTTTGTAATAAGACGATGAGGAAGGGAAAGGTTTTACAGCGACGACTACAAAACGTATTACATGGACATAAACGTACAATAAACTACTGTCAACTAAATATAATCGCTCTAGTTTGTAACTTCTTGTTTGCTAGATTGTCATTTTGTAATAAGACGATGAGGAAGGGAAAGGTTTTACAGCGACGTCTACAAAACCTATTACATGGACATTAACGTACAATAAACTACTGACAACTAAATATAATCGCTCTAGTTTGTAACTTCTTGTTTGCTAGATTGTCATTTTGTAATAAGACGATGAGGAAGGGAAAGGTTTTACAGCGACGTCTACAAAACCTATTACATGGACATTAACGTACAATAAACTACTGTCAACTAAATATAATCGCTCTAGTTTGTAACTTCTTGTTTGCTAGATTGTCATTTTGTAATAAGACGATGAGGAAGGGAAAGGTTTTACAGCGACGTCTACCAAACCTATTACATGGACATTAACGTACAATAAACTACTGTCAACTAAATATAATCGCTCTAGTTTGTAACTTCTTGTTTGCTAGATTGTCATTTTGTAATAAGACGATGAGGAAGGGAAAGGTTTTACAGCGACGCCTACAAAACGTATTGCATGGACATAAATGTACAATAAACTACTGTCAACTAAATATAATCGCTCTAGTTTGTAACTTCTTGTTTGCTAGATTGTCATTTTGTAATAAGACGATGAGGAAGGGAAAGGTTTTACAGCGACGTCTACAAAACCTATTACATGGACATTAACGTACAATAAACTACTGTCAACTAAATATAATCGCTCTAGTTTGTAACTTCTTGTTTGCTAGATTGTCATTTTGTAATAAGACGATGAGGAAGGGAAAGGTTTTACTGCGACGCCTACAAAACGTATTAGATGGACATAAACGTACAAAAACTACTGTCAACTAAATATAATCGCTCTAGTTTGTAACTTCTTGTTTGCAGGATTGTCATTTTGTAATAAGACGATGAGGAAGGGAAAGGTTATTCAGCGACGCCTACAAAACGTATTACATGGACATAAACGTACAATAAACTACTGTCAACTAAATATAATCGCTCTAGTTTGTAACTTCTTGTTTGCTAGATTGTCATTTTTAATAAGACGATGAGGAAGGGAAAGGTTATTCAGCGACGCCTACAAAACGTATTACATGGACCTAAACGTACAATAAACTACTGTCAACTAAATATAATCGCTCTAGTTTGTAACTTCTTGTTTTCTACATTGTCATTTTTTGATTAGACGATGATGAAGGGAAAGGTTTTTCAGCGACGCCAACAAAACGTATTACATACACATAAACGTACAATAAACTACAGTCAACTAAATAGAGTCGCTCTAGTTTGTAACTTCTTGTTTTCTAGATTGTCATTTTGTGATTAGACCATGTTGAAGGGAAAGGTTTTTCAGCGACGCCAACAAAACGTATTACATGGACATAAACGTACAATAAACTACTGTCAACTAAATATAATCGCTCTAGTTTGTAACTTCTTGTTTTCTAGATTGTCATTTTGTAATTAGACGATGAGGAAGGGAAAGGTTTTTCAGCGACGCCAACAAAACGTATTACATGGACATAAACGTACAATAAACTACTGTCAACTAAATATAATCGCTCTAGTTTGTAACTTCTTGTTTTCTAGATTGTCATTTTGTAATAAGACGACGTTGAAGGGAAAGATTTTACAGCGACGTCTACAAAACCTATTACATGGACATAAACGTACAATAAACTACTGTCAACTAAATAGAGTCGCTCTAGTTTGTAACCTCTTGTTTGCTAGATTATCATTCTGTATTAAAATGATGATGAAAGGAAAGGTTTTACAGCGACGCCTACAAAACCTATTAGATAGACCTTATCGTACAATAAACTACTGCGAACTAAATAGAGTCACTCTAGTTTTTAACTTCTTGTTTGCAGGATTGTCATTTTGTAATAAGACGATGATGAAGGGAAACGTTTTACAGCGACGCCTACAAAACATAGTAGATGAACAATAAACGTACAATAAACCACTGTCAATTAAATAGAGTCGCTCTAGTTTGTAACCTCTTGTTTGCTAGATTATCATTCTGTATTAAAATGATGAAGAATGGAAAGGTTTTACAGCGACGCCTACAAAACGTATTAGATAGACCTTATCGTACAATAAACTACTGCGAACTAAATAGAGTCACTCTAGTTTTTAACTTCTTGTTTGCAGGATTGTCATTTTGTAATAAGACGATGATGAAGGGAAACGTTTTACAGCGACGCCTACTAAATATAGTAGATGAACAATAAACGTACAATAAACCACTGTCAATTAAATAGAGTCGCTCTAGTTTGTAAACTCATGTCTGCTAGATTGTCATTTAGTAATAAGACGATGATGAAAGTAAAGGTTTTACAGCGACGTCTACAAAACCTATTACATGGACATAAACGTACAATAAACTACTGTCAACTAAATATAGTCGCTCTAGTTTGTAAAATCTTGTTTGCTAGATTGTCATTTAGTAATAAGACGATGATGAAAGTAAAGGTTTTACAGCGACGTCTACAAAACCCATTACATGGACATAAACGTACAATAAACTACTGTCAACTAAATAGAGTCGCTCTGGTTTGTAAACTCTTGTTTGCTAGATTGTCATTTAGTAATAAGACGATGATGAACGTAAAGGTTTTACAGCGACGTCTACAAAACCTATTACATGGACATTAACGTACAATAAACTACTGTCAAATAAATAGAGTCACTCTAGTTTGTAACTTCTTGTTTGCAGGATTGTCATTATGTAATAAGACGATGATGAAAGGAAAGGTTTTACAGCGACGCCTACAAAACGTATTAGATGGACGTTAACGTACAATAAACTACTGTCAACTAAATAGAATCGTTCTAGTTTGTAACTTCTTGTTTGCTAGATTGTCATTATGTAATAAGACGATGATGAAAAGAAAGGATTTACAGCGACGCCTACAAAACGTATTAGATGGACGTTAACGTACAATAAACTACTGTCAACTAAATAGAATCGTTCTAGTTTGTAACTTCTTGTTTGCTAGATTGTCATTATGTAATAAGACGATGATGAAAAGAAAGGATTTACAGCGACGCCTACAAAACGTTTTGCGTGGACATAAACGTACAATAAACTACTGTCAACTAAATAGAATCGTTCTAGTTTGTAACTTCTTGTTTGCTAGATTGTCATTATGTAATAAGACGATGATGAAAAGAAAGGATTTACAGCGACGCCTACAAAACGTATTAGATGGACGTTAACGTACAATAAACTACTGTTAACTAAATAGAGTCGCTCTAGTTTGTGACTTTTTGTTTGCAGGATTGTCATTATGTAATAAGACGATGATGAAGGAAAAGGTTATTCAGCGACGCCTACAAAACGTATTACATGGACATAAACGTACAATAAACTACTGTAAACTAAATATAATCGCTCTAGTTTGTAACTTCTTGTTTGCTAGATTGTCATTTTGTAATAAGACGATGAGGAAGGGAAAGGTTTTACAGCGACGACTACAAAACGTATTACATGGACATAAACGTACAATAAACTACTGTCAACTAAATATAATCGCTCTAGTTTGTAACTTCTTGTTTGCTAGATTGTCATTTTGTAATAAGACGATGAGGAAGGGAAAGGTTTTACAGCGACGTCTACAAAACCTATTACATGGACATTAACGTACAATAAACTACTGTCAACTAAATATAATCGCTCTAGTTTGTAACTTCTTGTTTGCTAGATTGTCATTTTGTAATAAGACGATGAGGAAGGGAAAGGTTTTACAGCGACGACTACAAAACGTATTACATGGACATAAACGTACAATAAACTACTGTCAACTAAATATAATCGCTCTAGTTTGTAACTTCTTGTTTGCTAGATTGTCATTTTGTAATAAGACGATGAGGAAGGGAAAGGTTTTACAGCGACGTCTACAAAACCTATTACATGGACATTAACGTACAATAAACTACTGACAACTAAATATAATCGCTCTAGTTTGTAACTTCTTGTTTGCTAGATTGTCATTTTGTAATAAGACGATGAGGAAGGGAAAGGTTTTACAGCGACGTCTACAAAACCTATTACATGGACATTAACGTACAATAAACTACTGTCAACTAAATATAATCGCTCTAGTTTGTAACTTCTTGTTTGCTAGATTGTCATTTTGTAATAAGACGATGAGGAAGGGAAAGGTTTTACAGCGACGCCTACAAAACGTATTGCATGGACATAAATGTACAATAAACTACTGTCAACTAAATATAATCGCTCTAGTTTGTAACTTCTTGTTTGCTAGATTGTCATTTTGTAATAAGACGATGAGGAAGGGAAAGGTTTTACAGCGACGTCTACAAAACCTATTACATGGACATTAACGTACAATAAACTACTGTCAACTAAATATAATCGCTCTAGTTTGTAACTTCTTGTTTGCTAGATTGTCATTTTGTAATAAGACGATGAGGAAGGGAAAGGTTTTACTGCGACGCCTACAAAACGTATTAGATGGACATAAACGTACAATAAACTACTGTCAACTAAATATAATCGCTCTAGTTTGTAACTTCTTGTTTGCAGGATTGTCATTTTGTAATAAGACGATGAGGAAGGGAAAGGTTATTCAGCGACGCCTACAAAACGTATTACATGGACATAAACGTACAATAAACTACTGTCAACTAAATATAATCGCTCTAGTTTGTAACTTCTTGTTTGCTAGATTGTCATTTTTAATAAGACGATGAGGAAGGGAAAGGTTATTCAGCGACGCCTACAAAACGTATTACATGGACATAAACGTACAATAAACTACTGTCAACTAAATATAATCGCTCTAGTTTGTAACTTCTTGTTTTCTACATTGTCATTTTTTGATTAGACGATGATGAAGGGAAAGGTTTTTCAGCGACGCCAACAAAACGTATTACATGGACATAAACGTACAATAAACTACAGTCAACTAAATAGAGTCGCTCTAGTTTGTAACTTCTTGTTTTCTAGATTGTCATTTTGTGATTAGACCATGTTGAAGGGAAAGGTTTTTCAGCGACGCCAACAAAACGTATTACATGGACATAAACGTACAATAAACTACTGTCAACTAAATATAATCGCTCTAGTTTGTAACTTCTTGTTTTCTAGATTGTCATTTTGTAATTAGACGATGAGGAAGGGAAAGGTTTTTCAGCGACGCCAACAAAACGTATTACATGGACATAAACGTACAATAAACTACTGTCAACTAAATATAATCGCTCTAGTTTGTAACTTCTTGTTTTCTAGATTGTCATTTTGTAATAAGACGACGTTGAAGGGAAAGATTTTACAGCGAACCCTACAAAACGTATTACATGGTCATAAACGTACAATAAACTACTGTCAACTAAATAGAGTCGCTCTAGTTTGTAACTTCTTGTTTTCTAGATTGTCATTTTGTGATTAGACGATGATGAAGGGAAAGGTTTTTCAGCGACGCCAACAAAACGTATTACATGGACATAAACGTACAATAAACTACTGTCAACTAAATAGAGTCGCTCTAGTTTGTAACTTCTTGTTTTCTACATTGTCATTTTGTGATTAGACGATGATGAAGAGAAAGGTTTTTCAGCGACGCCAACAAAACGTATTACATGGACATAAACGTACAATAAACTACTGTCAACTAAATAGAGTCGCTCTAGTTTGTAGCTTCTTATTTGCAGGATTGTCATTTTGCAATAAGACGACGATGAAGGGAAAGGTTTTACAGCGACGCCTACAAAACCTATTACATGGACATAAACGTACAATAAACTACTGTCAACTAAATAGAGTCGCTCTAGTTTGTTACTCCTTGTATGCTAGAATGTCATTTTGTAATAAGTACGATGATGAGTGGAAAGGATTTACAGCGACGCCTACAAAACCTTTTAGATGGACATAACGTACAAAATACTGCTGTCAACAAAATAGAGTCGCTCTGGTTTGTAACTTCTTGTTTGCTAGATTGTCATTTTGTGATTAGACGATGATGAAGGGAAAGGTTTTTCAGCGACGCCTACAAAACTTATTACATGGTCATAAACGTACAATAAACTACTGTCAACCAAAAAGAGTCGCTGTAGTTTGTAACTCCTTGTATGCTAGAATGTCATTTTGTAATAAGACGATGAGGAAGGGAAAGGTTTTACAGCGACGTCTACAAAACCTTTTAGATGGACATAACGTACAAAATACTGCTGTCAACAAAATAGAGTCGCTCTGGTTTGTAACTTCTTGTTTGCTAGATTGTCATTTTGTGATTAGACGATGATGAAGGGAAAGGTTTTTCAGCGACGCCTACAAAACTTATTACATGGTCATAAACGTACAATAAACTACTGTAAACCAAAAAGAGTCGCTCTAGTTTGTAACTCCTTGTATGCTAGAATGTCATTTTGTAATAAGTACGATGATGAGTGGAAAGGATTTACAGCGACGCCAACAAAACCTTTTAGATTGACATAACGTACAAAATACTACTGTCAACGAAATAGAGTCGCTCTAGTTTGTAGCTTCTTGTTTGCAGGATTGTCATTTTGTAATAAGACGATGATGAAGGGAAAGGTTTTTCAGCGACGCCTACAAAACTTATTACATGGTCATAAACGTACAATAAACTACTGTCAACCAAAAAGAGTCGCTCTAGTTTGTAACTCCTTGTATGCTAGAATGTCATTTTGTAATAAGTACGATGATGAGTGGAAAGGATTTACAGCGACGCCAACAAAACCTTTTAGATTGACATAACGTACAAAATACTACTGTCAACGAAATAGAGTCGCTCTAGTTTGTAACTTCTTGTTTGCTAGATTGTCATTTTGTAATAAGACGATGAGGAAGGGAAAGGTTTTACAGCGACGTCTACAAAACCTATTACATGGACATTAACGTACAATAAACTACTGACAACTAAATATAATCGCTCTAGTTTGTAACTTCTTGTTTGCTAGATTGTCATTTTGTAATAAGACGATGAGGAAGGGAAAGGTTTTACAGCGACGTCTACAAAACCTATTACATGGACATTAACGTACAATAAACTACTGTCAACTAAATATAATCGCTCTAGTTTGTAACTTCTTGTTTGCTAGATTGTCATTCTGTAATAAGACGATGAGGAAGGGAAAGGTTTTACAGCGACGTCTACAAAACCTATTACATGGACATTAACGTACAATAAACTACTGTCAACTAAATATAATCGCTCTAGTTTGTAACTTCTTGTTTGCTAGATTGTCATTTTGTAATAAGACGATGAGGAAGGGAAAGGTTTTACAGCGACGCCTACAAAACGTATTGCATGGACATAAATGTACAATAAACTACTGTCAACTAAATATAATCGCTCTAGTTTGTAACTTCTTGTTTGCTAGATTGTCATTTTGTAATAAGACGATGAGGAAGGGAAAGGTTTTACAGCGACGTCTACAAAACCTATTACATGGACATTAACGTACAATAAACTACTGTCAACTAAATATAATCGCTCTAGTTTGTAACTTCTTGTTTGCTAGATTGTCATTTTGTAATAAGACGATGAGGAAGGGAAAGGTTTTACTGCGACGCCTACAAAACGTATTAGATGGACATAAACGTACAATAAACTACTGTCAACTAAATATAATCGCTCTAGTTTGTAACTTCTTGTTTGCAGGATTGTCATTTTGTAATAAGACGATGAGGAAGGGAAAGGTTATTCAGCGACGCCTACAAAACGTATTACATGGACATAAACGTACAATAAACTACTGTCAACTAAATATAATCGCTCTAGTTTGTAACTTCTTGTTTGCTAGATTGTCATTTTTAATAAGACGATGAGGAAGGGAAAGGTTATTCAGCGACGCCTACAAAACGTATTACATTGACATAAACGTACAATAAACTACTGTCAACTAAATATAATCGCTCTAGTTTGTAACTTCTTGTTTTCTACATTGTCATTTTTTGATTAGACGATGATGAAGGGAAAGGTTTTTCAGCGACGCCAACAAAACGTATTACATGGACATAAACGTACAATAAACTACAGTCAACTAAATAGAGACGCTCTAGTTTGTAACTTCTTGTTTTCTAGATTGTCATTTTGTGATTAGACCATGTTGAAGGGAAAGGTTTCTCAGCGACGCCAACAAAACGTATTACATGGACATAAACGTACAATAAACTACTGTCAACTAAATATAATCGCTCTAGTTTGTAACTTCTTGTTTTCTAGATTGTCATTTTGTAATTAGACGATGAGGAAGGGAAAGGTTTTTCAGCGACGCCAACAAAACGTATTACATGGACATAAACGTACAATAAACTACTGTCAACTAAATATAATCGCTCTAGTTTGTAACTTCTTGTTTTCTAGATTGTCATTTTGTAATAAGACGACGTTGAAGGGAAAGATTTTACAGCGAACCCTACAAAACGTATTACATGGTCATAAACGTACAATAAACTACTGTCAACTAAATAGAGTCGCTCTAGTTTGTAACTTCTTGTTTTCTAGATTGTCATTTTGTGATTAGACGATGATGAAGGGAAAGGTTTTTCAGCGACGCCAACAAAACGTATTACATGGACATAAACGTACAATAAACTACTGTCAACTAAATAGAGTCGCTCTAGTTTGTAACTTCTTGTTTTCTACATTGTCATTTTGTGATTAGACGATGATGAAGAGAAAGGTTTTTCAGCGACGCCAACAAAACGTATTACATGGACATAAACGTACAATAAACTACTGTCAACTAAATAGAGTCGCTCTAGTTTGTAGCTTCTTATTTGCAGGATTGTCATTTTGCAATAAGACGACGATGAAGGGAAAGGTTTTACAGCGACGCCTACAAAACCTATTACATGGACATAAACGTACAATAAACTACTGTCAACTAAATAGAGTCGCTCTAGTTTGTTACTCCTTGTATGCTAGAATGTCATTTTGTAATAAGTACGATGATGAGTGGAAAGGATTTACAGCGACGCCTACAAAACCTTTTAGATGGACATAACGTACAAAATACTGCTGTCAACAAAATAGAGTCGCTCTGGTTTGTAACTTCTTGTTTGCTAGATTGTCATTTTGTGATTAGACGATGATGAAGGGAAAGGTTTTTCAGCGACGCCTACAAAACTTATTACATGGTCATAAACGTACAATAAACTACTGTCAACCAAAAAGAGTCGCTCTAGTTTGTAACTCCTTGTATGCTAGAATGTCATTTTGTAATAAGTACGATGATGAGTGGAAAGGATTTACAGCGACGCCAACAAAACCTTTTAGATGGACATAACGTACAAAATACTGCTGTCAACAAAATAGAGTCGCTCTGGTTTGTAACTTCTTGTTTGCTAGATTGTCATTTTGTGATTAGACGATGATGAAGGGAAAGGTTTTTCAGCGACGCCTACAAAACTTATTACATGGTCATAAACGTACAATAAACTACTGTAAACCAAAAAGAGTCGCTCTAGTTTGTAACTCCTTGTATGCTAGAATGTCATTTTGTAATAAGTACGATGATGAGTGGAAAGGGTTTACAGCGACGCCAACAAAACCTTTTAGATTGACATAACGTACAAAATACTACTGTCAACGAAATAGAGTCGCTCTAGTTTGTAGCTTCTTGTTTGCAGGATTGTCATTTTGTAATAAGACGATGATGAAGGGAAAGGTTTTTCAGCGACGCCTACAAAACTTATTACATGGTCATAAACGTACAATAAACTACTGTCAACCAAAAAGAGTCGCTCTAGTTTGTAACTCCTTGTATGCTAGAATGTCATTTTGTAATAAGTACGATGATGAGTGGAAAGGATTTACAGCGACGCCAACAAAACCTTTTAGATTGACATAACGTACAAAATACTACTGTCAACGAAATAGAGTCGCTCTAGTTTGTAGCTTCTTGTTTGCAGGATTGTCATTTTGTAATAAGACGACGTTGAAGGGAAAGATTTTACAGCGAACCCTACAAAACGTATTAGATGGACATAAACGTACAATAAACTACTGTCAACTAAATAGAGTCGCTCTAGTTTGTAACTTCTTGTTTGCTAGATTGTCATTTTGTGATTAGACGATGATGAAGGGAAAGGTTTTTCAGCGACGCCAACAAAACGTATTACATGGACATAAACGTACAATAAACTACTGTCAACTAAATAGAGTCGCTCTAGTTTGTAACTTCTTGTTTGCTAGATTGTCATTTTGTGATTAGACGATGATGAAGGGAAAGGTTTTTCAGCGACGCCAACAAAACGTATTACATGGACATAAACGTACAATAAACTACTGTCAACTAAATAGAATCACTCTAGTTTATAACTTCTTGTTTGCTAGATTGTCATTTTGTGATTAGACGATGATGAAGGGAAAGATTTTACAGCGAACCCTACAAAACGTATTAGATGGACATAAACGTACAATAAACTACTGTCAACTAAATAGAGTCGCTCTAGTTTGTAACTTCTTGTTTGCTAGATTGTCATTTTGTGATTAGACGATGATGAAGGGAAAGGTTTTTCAGCGACGCCAACAAAACGTATTACATGGACATAAACGTACAATAAACTACTGTCAACTAAATAGAGTCGCTCTAGTTTGTGACTTTTTGTTTGCAGGATTGTCATTATGTAATAAGACGATGATGAAGGAAAAGGTTATTCAGCGACGCCTACAAAACGTATTACATGGACATAAACGTACAATAAACTACTGTAAACTAAATTTAATCGCTCTAGTTTGTAACTTCTTGTTTGCTAGATTGTCATTTTGTAATAAGACGATGAGGAAGGGAAAGGTTTTACAGCGACGACTACAAAACGTATTACATGGACATAAACGTACAATAAACTACTGTCAACTAAATATAATCGCTCTAGTTTGTAACTTCTTGTTTGCTAGATTGTCATTTTGTAATAAGACGATGAGGAAGGGAAAGGTTTTACAGCGACGTCTACAAAACCTATTACATGGACATTAACGTACAATAAACTACTGTCAACTAAATATAATCGCTCTAGTTTGTAACTTCTTGTTTGCTAGATTGTCATTTTGTAATAAGACGATGAGGAAGGGAAAGGTTTTACAGCGACGACTACAAAACGTATTACATGGACATAAACGTACAATAAACTACTGTCAACTAAATATAATCGCTCTAGTTTGTAACTTCTTGTTTGCTAGATTGTCATTTTGTAATAAGACGATGAGGAAGGGAAAGGTTTTACAGCGACGTCTACAAAACCTATTACATGGACATTAACGTACAATAAACTACTGACAACTAAATATAATCGCTCTAGTTTGTAACTTCTTGTTTGCTAGATTGTCATTTTGTAATAAGACGATGAGGAAGGGAAAGGTTTTACAGCGACGTCTACAAAACCTATTACATGGACATTAACGTACAATAAACTACTGTCAACTAAATATAATCGCTCTAGTTTGTAACTTCTTGTTTGCTAGATTGTCATTTTGTAATAAGACGATGAGGAAGGGAAAGGTTTTACAGCGACGTCTACAAAACCTATTACATGGACATTAACGTACAATAAACTACTGTCAACTAAATATAATCGCTCTAGTTTGTAACTTCTTGTTTGCTAGATTGTCATTTTGTAATAAGACGATGAGGAAGGGAAAGGTTTTACAGCGACGCCTACAAAACGTATTGCATGGACATAAATGTACAATAAACTACTGTCAACTAAATATAATCGCTCTAGTTTGTAACTTCTTGTTTGCTAGATGGTCATTTTGTAATAAGACGATGAGGAAGGGAAAGGTTTTACAGCGACGTCTACAAAACCTATTACATGGACATTAACGTACAATAAACTACTGTCAACTAAATATAATCGCTCTAGTTTGTAACTTCTTGTTTGCTAGATTGTCATTTTGTAATAAGACGATGAGGAAGGGAAAGGTTTTACTGCGACGCCTACAAAACGTATTAGATGGACATAAACGTACAATAAACTACTGTCAACTAAATATAATCGCTCTAGTTTGTAACTTCTTGTTTGCAGGATTGTCATTTTGTAATAAGACGATGAGGAAGGGAAAGGTTATTCAGCGACGCCTACAAAACGTATTACATGGACATAAACGTACAATAAACTACTGTCAACTAAATATAATCGCTCTAGTTTGTAACTTCTTGTTTGCTAGATTGTCATTTTTAATAAGACGATGAGGAAGGGAAAGGTTATTCAGCGACGCCTACAAAACGTATTACATGGACATAAACGTACAATAAACTACTGTCAACTAAATATAATCGCTCTAGTTTGTAACTTCTTGTTTTCTAGATTGTCATTTTGTAATTAGACGATGAGGAAGGGAAAGGTTTTTCAGCGACGCCAACAAAACGTATTACATGGACATAAACGTACAATAAACTACTGTCAACTAAATATAATCGCTCTAGTTTGTAACTTCTTGTTTTCTAGATTGTCATTTTGTAATAAGACGACGTTGAAGGGAAAGATTTTACAGCGAACCCTACAAAACGTATTACATGGTCATAAACGTACAATAAACTACTGTCAACTAAATAGAGTCGCTCTAGTTTGTAACTTCTTGTTTTCTAGATTGTCATTTTGTGATTAGACGATGATGAAGGGAAAGGTTTTTCAGCGACGCCAACAAAACGTATTACATGGACATAAACGTACAATAAACTACTGTCAACTAAATAGAGTCGCTCTAGTTTGTAACTTCTTGTTTTCTACATTGTCATTTTGTGATTAGACGATGATGAAGAGAAAGGTTTTTCAGCGACGCCAACAAAACGTATTACATGGACATAAACGTACAATAAACTACTGTCAACTAAATAGAGTCGCTCTAGTTTGTAGCTTCTTATTTGCAGGATTGTCATTTTGCAATAAGACGACGATGAAGGGAAAGGTTTTACAGCGACGCCTACAAAACCTATTACATGGACATAAACGTACAATAAACTACTGTCAACTAAATAGAGTCGCTCTAGTTTGTTACTCCTTGTATGCTAGAATGTCATTTTGTAATAAGTACGATGATGAGTGGAAAGGATTTACAGCGACGCCTACAAAACCTTTTAGATGGACATAACGTACAAAATACTGCTGTCAACAAAATAGAGTCGCTCTGGTTTGTAACTTCTTGTTTGCTAGATTGTCATTTTGTGATTAGACGATGATGAAGGGAAAGGTTTTTCAGCGACGCCTACAAAACTTAATACATGGTCATAAACGTACAATAAACTACTGTCAACCAAAAAGAGTCGCTCTAGTTTGTAACTCCTTGTATGCTAGAATGTCATTTTGTAATAAGTACGATGATGAGTGGAAAGGATTTACAGCGACGCCAACAAAACCTTTTAGATGGACATAACGTACAAAATACTGCTGTCAACAAAATAGAGTCGCTCTGGTTTGTAACTTCTTGTTTGCTAGATTGTCATTTTGTGATTAGACGATGATGAAGGGAAAGGTTTTTCAGCGACGACTACAAAACTTATTACATGGTCATAAACGTACAATAAACTACTGTCAACCAAAAAGAGTCGCTCTAGTTTGTAACTCCTTGTATGCTAGAATGTCATTTTGTAATAAGTACGATGATGAGTGGAAAGGATTTACAGCGACGCCAACAAAACCTTTTAGATTGACATAACGTACAAAATACTACTGTCAACGAAATAGAGTCGCTCTAGTTTGTAGCTTCTTGTTTGCAGGATTGTCATTTTGTAATAAGACGACGTTGAAGGGAAAGATTTTACAGCGAACCCTACAAAACGTATTAGATGGACATAAACGTACAATAAACTACTGTCAACTAAATAGAGTCGCTCTAGTTTGTAACTTCTTGTTTGCTAGATTGTCATTTTGTGATTAGACGATGATGAAGGGAAAGGTTTTTCAGCGACGCCAACAAAACGTATTACATGGACATAAACGTACAATAAACTACTGTCAACTAAATAGAGTCGCTCTAGTTTGTAACTTCTTGTTTGCTAGATTGTCATTTTGTGATTAGACGATGATGAAGGGAAAGGTTTTTCAGCGACGCCAACAAAACGTATTACATGGACATAAACGTACAATAAACTACTGTCAACTAAATAGAATCACTCTAGTTTATAACTTCTTGTTTGCTAGATTGTCATTTTGTGATTAGACGATGATGAAGGGAAAGGTTTTTCAGCGACGCCAACAAAACGTATTACATGGACATAAACGTACAATAAACTACTGTCAACTAAATAGAATCACTCTAGTTTATAACTTCTTGTTTGCTAGATTGTCATTTTGTGATTAGACGATGATGAAGGGAAAGGTTTTTCAGCGACGCCAACAAAACGTATTACATGGACATAAACGTACAATAAACTACTGTCAACTAAATAGAGTCGCTCTAGTTTGTAACTTCTTGTTTGCTAGGTTGTCATTTTGTAATAAGACGATGATGAAGGGAAAAGGTTTTACAGCGACGCCTACAAAACCTATTAGATGGACATAAACATACAATAAACTACTGTCAACTAAATAGAGTCGCTCTAGTTTGTAACTTCTTGTTTGCTAGATTATCATTTAGTAATAAGACGATGATGAAGGGAAAGGTTTTACAGCGACGCCTACAAAACCTTTTAGATGGACATAAACGTACAAAATACTACTGTCAACTAAATAGAGTCGCTCTAGTTTGTAGCTTCTTGTTTGCTAGGTTGTCATTTTGTAATAAGACGATGATGAAGGGAAAAGGTTTTACAGCGACGCCTACAAAACCTTTTAGATGGACATAAACGTACAAAATACTACTGTCAACTAAATAGAGTCGCTCTAGTTTGTAACTTCTTGTTTGCTAGGTTGTCATTTTGTAATAAGACGATGATGAAGGGAAAAGGTTTTACAGCGACGCCTACAAAACCTTTTAGATGGACATAAACGTACAAAATACTACTGTCAACGAAATAGAGTCGCTCTAGTTTGTAGCTTCTTGTTTGCAGGATTGTCATTTTGTAATAAGACGACGTTGAAGGGAAAGATTTTACAGCGAACCCTACAAAACTTATTAGATGGACATAAACGTACAATAAACTACTGTCAACTAAATAGAGTCACTCTAGTTTGTAACTCCTTGTTTGCTAGATTGCTATTTTGTAATAAGACGACGATGAAGGGAAAGGTTTTTACAGCGACTTCTACAAAACGTATTACATGGACATAAACGTACAATAAACTACTGTCAACTAAATAGAGTCACTCTAGTTTGTAACTCCTTGTTTGCTAGATTGCTATTTTGTAATAAGACGATGATGAAGGGAAAGGTTTTTCAGCGACGCCAACAAAACGTATTACATGGACATAAACGTACAATAAACTACAGTCAACTAAATAGAGTCACTCTAGTTTGTAACTCCTTGTTTTCTAGATTGTCATTTTGTGATTAGACGATGATGAAGGGAAAGGTGTTTCAGCAACGCCAACAAAACGTATTACATGGACATAAACGTACAATAAACTACTGTCAACTAAATATAATCGCTCTAGTTTGTAACTCCTTGTTTTCTAGATTGTCATTTTGTGATTAGACGATGATGAAGGGAAAGGTTTTTCAGCGACGCCAACAAAACGTATCACATGGACATAAACGTACAATAAACTACTGTCAACTAAATATAATCGCTCTAGTTTGTAACTCCTTGTTTTCTAGATTGTCATTTTGTAATAAGACGATGAGGAAGGGAAAGGTTTTACAGCGACGACTACAAAACGTATTACATGGACATAAACGTACAATAAACTACTGTCAACTAAATATAATCGCTCTAGTTTGTAACTTCTTGTTTTCTAGATTGTCATTTTTTGATTAGACGATGATGAAGGGAAAGGTTTTTCAGCGACGCCAACAAAACGTATTACATGGACATAAACGTACAATAAACTACAGTCAACTAAATAGAGTCGCTCTAGTTTGTAACTTCTTGTTTTCTAGATGGTCATTTTGTGATTAGACCATGTTGAAGGGAAAGGTTTTTCAGCGACGCCAACAAAACGTATTACATGGACATAAACGTACAATAAACTACTGTCAACTAAATATAATCGCTCTAGTTTGTAACTTCTTGTTTTCTAGATTGTCATTTTGTAATTAGACGATGAGGAAGGGAAAGGTTTTTCAGCGACGCCAACAAAACGTATTACATGGACATAAACGTACAATAAACTACTGTCAACTAAATAGAGTCGCTCTAGTTTGTAACTTCTTGTTTTCTAGATTGTCATTTTGTAATAAGACGACGTTGAAGGGAAAGATTTTACAGCGAACCCTACAAAACGTATTACATGGTCATAAACGTACAATAAACTACTGTCAACTAAATAGAATCACTCTAGTTTATAACTTCTTGTTTGCTAGATTGTCATTTTGTGATTAGACGATGATGAAGGGAAAGGTTTTTCAGCGACGCCAACAAAACGTATTACATGGACATAAACGTACAATAAACTACTGTCAACTAAATAGAATCACTCTAGTTTATAACTTCTTGTTTGCTAGATTGTCATTTTGTGATTAGACGATGATGAAGGGAAAGGTTTTTCAGCGACGCCAACAAAACGTATTACATGGACATAAACGTACAATAAACTACTGTCAACTAAATAGAGTCGCTCTAGTTTGTAACTTCTTGTTTGCTAGGTTGTCATTTTGTAATAAGACGATGATGAAGGGAAAAGGTTTTACAGCGACGCCTACAAAACCTATTAGATGGACATAAACATACAATAAACTACTGTCAACTAAATAGAGTCGCTCTAGTTTGTAACTTCTTGTTTGCTAGATTATCATTTAGTAATAAGACGATGATGAAGGGAAAGGTTTTACAGCGACGCCTACAAAACCTTTTAGATGGACATAAACGTACAAAATACTACTGTCAACTAAATAGAGTCGCTCTAGTTTGTAGCTTCTTGTTTGCTAGGTTGTCATTTTGTAATAAGACGATGATGAAGGGAAAAGGTTTTACAGCGACGCCTACAAAACCTTTTAGATGGACATAAACGTACAAAATACTACTGTCAACTAAATAGAGTCGCTCTAGTTTGTAACTTCTTGTTTGCTAGGTTGTCATTTTGTAATAAGACGATGATGAAGGGAAAAGGTTTTACAGCGACGCCTACAAAACCTTTTAGATGGACATAAACGTACAAAATACTACTGTCAACGAAATAGAGTCGCTCTAGTTTGTAGCTTCTTGTTTGCAGGATTGTCATTTTGTAATAAGACGACGTTGAAGGGAAAGATTTTACAGCGAACCCTACAAAACTTATTAGATGGACATAAACGTACAATAAACTACTGTCAACTAAATAGAGTCACTCTAGTTTGTAACTCCTTGTTTGCTAGATTGCTATTTTGTAATAAGACGACGATGAAGGGAAAGGTTTTTACAGCGACTTCTACAAAACGTATTACATGGACATAAACGTACAATAAACTACTGTCAACTAAATAGAGTCACTCTAGTTTGTAACTCCTTGTTTGCTAGATTGCTATTTTGTAATAAGACGATGATGAAGGGAAAGGTTTTTCAGCGACGCCAACAAAACGTATTACATGGACATAAACGTACAATAAACTACAGTCAACTAAATAGAGTCACTCTAGTTTGTAACTCCTTGTTTTCTAGATTGTCATTTTGTGATTAGACGATGATGAAGGGAAAGGTGTTTCAGCAACGCCAACAAAACGTATTACATGGACATAAACGTACAATAAACTACTGTCAACTAAATATAATCGCTCTAGTTTGTAACTCCTTGTTTTCTAGATTGTCATTTTGTGATTAGACGATGATGAAGGGAAAGGTTTTTCAGCGACGCCAACAAAACGTATCACATGGACATAAACGTACAATAAACTACTGTCAACTAAATAGAGTCGCTCTAGTTTGTAACTCCTTTATTTCTAGATTGTCATTTTGTGATTAGACGATGATGAAGGGAAAGGTTTTTCAGTGACGCCAACAAAACGTATTACATGGACATAAACGTACAATAAACTACTGCCAACTAAATATAGTCACTCTAGTTTTTTAACTTCTTGTTTTCTAGATTGTCATTTTGCAATAAGACGACGATGAAGGGAAAGGTTTTACAGCGACGCCTACAAAACCTATTACATGGACATAAACGTACAATAAACTACTGTCAAATAAATAGAGTCACTCTAGTTTGTAACTTCTTGTTTGCAGGATTGTCATTATGTAATAAGACGATGATGAAAGGAAAGGTTTTACAGCGACGCCTACAAAACGTATTAGATGGACGTTAACGTACAATAAACTACTGTCAACTAAATAGAATCGTTCTAGTTTGTAACTTCTTGTTTGCTAGATTGTCATTATGTAATAAGACGATGATGAAAAGAAAGGATTTACAGCGACGCCTACAAAACGTATTAGATGGACGTTAACGTACAATAAACTACTGTCAACTAAATAGAATCGTTCTAGTTTGTAACTTCTTGTTTGCTAGATTGTCATTATGTAATAAGACGATGATGAAAAGAAAGGATTTACAGCGACGCCTACAAAACGTATTGCGTGGACATAAACGTACAATAAACTACTGTCAACTAAATAGAATCGTTCTAGTTTGTAACTTCTTGTTTGCTAGATTGTCATTATGTAATAAGACGATGATGAAAAGAAAGGATTTACAGCGACGCCTACAAAACGTATTAGATGGACGTTAACGTACAATAAACTACTGTCAACTAAATAGAATCGTTCTAGATTGTAACTTCTTGTTTGCTAGATTGTCATTATGTAATAAGACGATGATGAAAAGAAAGGATTTACAGCGACGCCTACAAAACGTATTAGATGGACGTTAACGTACAATAAACTACTGTCAACTAAATAGAATCTTTCTAGTTTGTAACTTCTTGTTTGCTAGATTGTCATTATGTAATAAGACGATGATGAAAAGAAAGGATTTACAGCGACGCCTACAAAACGTATTGCGTGGACATAAACGTACAATAAACTACTGTCAACTAAATAGAATCGTTCTAGTTTGTAACTTCTTGTTTGCTAGATTGTCATTATGTAATAAGACGATGATGAAAAGAAAGGATTTACAGCGACGCCTACAAAACGTATTAGATGGACGATAACGTACAATAAACTACTGTTAACTAAATAGAGTCGCTCTAGTTTGTGACTTTTTGTTTGCAGGATTGTCATTATGTAATAAGACGATGATGAAGGAAAAGGTTATTCAGCGACGCCTACAAAACGTATTACATGGACATAAACGTACAATAAACTACTGTAAACTAAATATAATCGCTCTAGTTTGTAACTTCTTGTTTGCTAGATTGTCATTTTGTAATAAGACGATGAGGAAGGGAAAGGTTTTACAGCGACGACTACAAAACGTATTACATGGACATAAACGTACAATAAACTACTGTCAACTAAATATAATCGCTCTAGTTTGTATCTTCTTGTTTGCTAGATTGTCATTTTGTAATAAGACGATGAGGAAGGGAAAGGTTTTACAGCGACGTCTACAAAACCTATTACATGGACATAAACGTACAATAAACTACTGTCAACTAAATATAATCGCTCTAGTTTGTAACTTCTTGTTTGCTAGATTGTCATTTTGTAATAAGACGATGAGGAAGGGAAAAATTATTCAGCGACGCCTACAAAACGTATTACATGGACATAAACGTACAATAAACTACTGTCAACTAAATATAATCGCTCTAGTTTGTAACTTCTTGTTTTCTAGATTGTCATTTTTTGATTAGACGATGATGAAGGGAAAGGTTTTTCAGCGACGCCAACAAAACGTATTACATGGACATAAACGTACAATAAACTACAGTCAACTAAATAGAGTCGCTCTAGTTTGTAACTTCTTGTTTTCTAGATGGTCATTTTGTGATTAGACCATGTTGAAGGGAAAGGTTTTTCAGCGACGCCAACAAAACGTATTACATGGACATAAACGTACAATAAACTACTGTCAACTAAATATAATCGCTCTAGTTTGTAACTTCTTGTTTTCTAGATTGTCATTTTGTAATTAGACGATGAGGAAGGGAAAGGTTTTTCAGCGACGCCAACAAAACGTATTACATGGACATAAACGTACAATAAACTACTGTCAACTAAATAGAGTCGCTCTAGTTTGTAACTTCTTGTTTTCTAGATTGTCATTTTGTAATAAGACGACGTTGAAGGGAAAGATTTTACAGCGAACCCTACAAAACGTATTACATGGTCATAAACGTACAATAAACTACTGTCAACTAAATAGAGTCGCTCTAGTTTGTAACTTCTTGTTTTCTAGATTGTCATTTTGTGATTAGACGATGATGAAGGGAAAGGTTTTTCAGCGACGCCAACAAAACGTATTACATGGACATAAACGTACAATAAACTACTGTCAACTAAATAGAGTCGCTCTAGTTTGAACCTTCTTGTTTTCTACATTGTCATTTTGTGATTAGACGATGATGAAGAGAAAGGTTTTTCAGCGACGCCAACAAAACGTATTACATGGACATAAACGTACAATAAACTACTGTCAACTAAATAGAGTCGCTCTAGTTTGTAGCTTCTTATTTGCAGGATTGTCATTTTGCAATAAGACGACGATGAAGGGAAAGGTTTTACAGCGACGCCTACAAAACCTATTACATGGACATAAACGTACAATAAACTACTGTCAACTAAATAGAGTCGCTCTAGTTTGTTACTCCTTGTATGCTAGAATGTCATTTTGTAATAAGTACGATGATGAGTGGAAAGGATTTACAGCGACGCCAACAAAACCTTTTAGATGGACATAACGTACAAAATACTGCTGTCAACAAAATAGAGTCGCTCTGGTTTGTAACTTCTTGTTTGCTAGATTGTCATTTTGTGATTAGACGATGATGAAGGGAAAGGTTTTTCAGCGACGCCAACAAAACTTATTACATGGTCATAAACGTACAATAAACTACTGTCAACCAAAAAGAGTCGCTCTAGTTTGTAACTCCTTGTATGCTAGAATGTCATTTTGTAATAAGTACGATGATGAGTGGAAAGGATTTACAGCGACGCCAACAAAACCTTTTAGATTGACATAACGTACAAAATACTACTGTCAACGAAATAGAGTCGCTCTAGTTTGTAGCTTCTTGTTTGCAGGATTGTCATTTTGTAATAAGACGACGTTGAAGGGAAAGATTTTACAGCGAACCCTACAAAACGTATTAGATGGACATAAACGTACAATAAACTACTGTCAACTAAATAGAGTCGCTCTAGTTTGTAACTTCTTGTTTTCTACATTGTCATTTTGTGATTAGACGATGATGAAGGGAAAGGTTTTTCAGCGACGCCAACAAAACGTATTACATGGACATAAACGTACAATAAACTACTGTCAACTAAATAGAGTCGCTCTAGTTTGTAACTTCTTGTTTGCTAGGTTGTCATTTTGTAATAAGACGATGATGAAGGGAAAAGGTTTTACAGCGACGCCTACAAAACCTATTAGATGGACATAAACATACAATAAACTACTGTCAACTAAATAGAGTCGCTCTAGTTTGTAACTTCTTGTTTGCTAGATTATCATTTAGTAATAAGACGATGATGAAGGGAAAGGTTTTACAGCGACGCCTACAAAACCTTTTAGATGGACATAAACGTACAAAATACTACTGTCAACTAAATAGAGTCGCTCTAGTTTGTAGCTTCTTGTTTGCTAGGTTGTCATTTTGTAATAAGACGATGATGAAGGGAAAAGGTTTTACAGCGACGCCTACAAAACATTTTAGATGGACATAAACGTACAAAATACTACTGTCAACTAAATAGAGTCGCTCTAGTTTGTAACTTCTTGTTTGCTAGGTTGTCATTTTGTAATAAGACGATGATGAAGGGAAAAGGTTTTACAGCGACGCCTACAAAACCTTTTAGATGGACATAAACGTACAAAATACTACTGTCAACGAAATAGAGTCGCTCTAGTTTGTAGCTTCTTGTTTGCAGGATTGTCATTTTGTAATAAGACGACGTTGAAGGGATAGATTTTACAGCGAACCCTGCAAAACTTATTAGATGGACATAAACGTACAATAAACTACTGTCAACTAAATAGAGTCACTCTAGTTTGTAACTCCTTATTTGCTAGATTGCTATTTTGTAATAAGACGACAATGAAGGGAAAGGTGTTTCAGCGACGCCAACAAAACGTATTACATGGACATAAACGTACAATAAACTACTGTCAACTAAATATAATCGCTCTAGTTTGTAACTCCTTGTTTGCTAGATTGCTATTTTGTAATAAGACGACGATGAAGGGAAAGGTGTTTCAGCGACGCCAACAAAACGTATTACATGGACATAAACGTACAATAAACTACTGTCAACTAAATATAATCGCTCTAGTTTGTAACTCCTTGTTTGCAAGATTGTCATTTTGTGATTAGACGATGATGAAGGGAAAGGTGTTTCAGCGACGCCAACAAAACGTATTACATGGACATAAACGTACAATAAACTACTGTCAACTAAATATAATCGCTCTAGTTTGTAACTCCTTGTTTTCTAGATTGTCATTTTGTGATTAGACGATGATGAAGGGAAAGGTTTTTCAGCGATGCCAACAAAACGTATCACATGGACATAAACGTACAATAAACTACTGTCAACTAAATATAATCGCTCTAGTTTGTAACTTCTTGTTTGCTAGATTGTCATTTTGTAATAAGACGATGAGGAAGGGAAAGGTTATTCAGCGACGCCTACAAAACGTATTACATGGACATAAACGTACAATAAACTACTGTCAACTAAATATAATCGCTCTAGTTTGTAACTTCTTGTTTTCTAGATTGTCATTTTGTGATGAGACGATGATGAAGGGAAAGGTTTTCCAGCGACGCCAACAAAACGTATTACATGGACATAAACGTACAATAAACTACAGTCAACTAAATAGAGTCGCTCTAGTTTGTAACTCCTTGTTTTCTAGATTGTCATTTTGTGATTAGACGATGATGAAGGGAAAGGTTTTTCAGTGACGCCAACAAAACGTATTACATGGACATAAACGTACAATAAACTACCGCCAACTAAATATAGTCGCTCTAGTTTTTTAACTTCTTGTTTTCTAGATTGTCATTTTGCAATAAGACGACGATGAAGGGAAAGGTTTTACAGCGACGCCTACAAAACCTATTACATGGACATAAACGTACAATAAACTACTGTCAACTAAATAGAGTCGCTCTAGTTTGTAACTTCTTATTTGGTAGATTGTCATTTTGTGATTAGACGATGATGAAGGGAAAGGTTTTTCAGCGACGCCAACAAAACGTATAAAAGCCTTGACGGTTTCTATATAGCTATTTTGGTATACGTTAGTAGCTATAATTATGTCTAAGGCCTAAGGCTTTTGCCAGTGAGTAGTATAGGGCTGCGGGTATCACGAGGGGCGAGGCTTAGATAAGATTATCGCGAGGGGCGTGGCCAGTGGTGGGGGAAGGTCGTGGTGGGGGAAGAGCGTGGTGGGGGGAAGGGCGTGGTGGGGGGAAGGGCGTGATGGGGGAGGGCGTGGTGGGGGATGGGCGTGGTGGGGGATGGGCGTGGTGGGGGAAGGGCGTGGTGGGGGAAAGGCGTGGTGGGGAAAGGGCGTGGTGAGGAAGGGCGTGTTGAGGGGGAGGGCGTGGTGGGGGAAGGCCGTGGTGAGGGGGCGTGGTGGGGGGACGGCTTGGTGGGGGGAAAGTCGTGGTTTGGAAGGAGGGCAGTGCGGAGGGAGGGGAGTGAGGAGAATGAGGAGAAGGGCGTGGTGTGGTGGGGGGAACGAGTGGAAGAACTGTGGGGGGAATGATTGGGAGAACTGTGGGTGAGCGAGTGGGAGAACTGCGTCATTTAAGATGGCTGGTGTGACGTTTTCAACAGATAATTGTATTGTTTTAAGATGACCTCTGTTTTTTTCGTCACCTTTACAAGAGATTAACCTATTTTTCAAGATAATCAACACTGTTTCAAAATGGCTGCTATGTATATTATGACGTGTAACATCGATTATAACGCTCAAGTGTGTCTCTTTCAAAATCTAAATTTCAAAATGGCAAAAACTGATTTTTCACATGTGTATTGATGCGTTGGGGTAACAATATATTAACTGTTTCGAGGCAGGGGAACTGCGTCATTCAAGATGGCTGATGTGACGTTCGCAACAGATAACACTGTTTCAAAATGGCTGAAACTGATTTTTCAGATGTGTGTCAGTACTTTGCGTGATGCGCTGGGGTAACAATATATTAACGCTGGATACAATGCTATTTACTAATATGTTATGTACGTTGGTAACTTTTGTGACTGTTTTAATTGTGAAAAACTATGCAATAAAAGATCTGTTTGATTTTAATACATGTTCAGGTGAAAGTGAAATAGTAAAACGATGTAAAGAAGAAAATCTTTTGTTTTAAATTATTTAAACGAGTTTGGCTATTTGAATATATCTAATAGCACTGATATTTCAAATATAAATTTGACATTAGTATCTGACGCAATTTTATTATTTCAAGAGTATTACAATTTAACGATAAGTGGTAAAATAGCTAATGAAAATTTACAATTTATGCGAATACCTAGATGTGGTCTTAAAGACACAATTTATCCCTTTCGGTTATCTTCTGAAAAGTGGCATAAGAAAGTATTAAAATGGTATTTTGTTGTAGCAACGCGTCAGGTAAAAGAATTAGCGAAACAAGCGTTTACAATTTGGGAAAAGCATACAGATTTGGTTTTTGTAAATGACAGATCGAACGCTGATATAATAATTTCCTATAAAAAGGTAAAATCAAAGATCATCGATTTCTTGTACAAATACATTTGACGGTGAAGGTGGTGTTTTGGCACATGCATTCCATCCTAATGTTAATCAAAGCACACGTGAAACACACATTGACAGTGATGAATTATGGTGTTTAGAAAGAGACATTTTAAAATGTGATCAAGGTAAAATTTTTTTAATTAGTGTCTTAATTCATGAAATAGGTCATACTCTGGGTATAAGCCACTCAAACGATCCGACTTCAGTAATGTATCCATATTATCAGAATATGAATGATGATCTGTCAGCGGACGACATTTTAGCAATACAAACCTTATATGGACCTAAAGACACCATATCAACAACAGCAAGACCTTCAAAATCTGCTACAGAACGTGTAAAACAAGATAAAGAAGATTATACACCGAATTTGTGTGATTTGAAGAATTTAAAAACTTTTCTAGTTATCAATCATCAGTTATATATTTTTTATGAAAAATGGTTTTGGTCGGTCAATTTACAAGATAAGACAGTTATTAACAAAGCACAACTAATTGTAGACTGGTTAATTTTTTTACCAGAAAATTTTACAAAATTTGATTTTATTTATCACAGACCAACTGAGCAAATTGTCTTTTTTGCCGATCAATATATTTTTATGTTAGATTTTCCGTCTTTAAAACTTGTTAGTGGTTATCCAAAACATATTTAAATTTTAGGAGGTAGATCTTCAATGATTATAAATGGGGTCGTAAACAGTTATAAAGGAAATACATTTATTTTCTTTAATACAAACTATTATATGCTATTAGATGAATGTAATTTTCAAATTAAGAGTTATGGGTTAATTTCTGATACATTTTCATTCTTACCTGGTAATATGGAGTCCGTTTTTAGATTTACAGATGGATTATTATATTTTTTCAAGAATAACACTATTTTAGGCTACAGTGAATTTTTAAACACAGTAGTTAAAGCACAGGTAAATGCGTTAGATGTTTTTGGCGTTGAATGTAGTAAATACTCTAACAATGCTAATATTTTAAACAAGTTAAAAGGTTTAGTATTAAAATTAAAATAATAATTACTTTAAGTTAAATTGAATACAAAAATACGAATCGGCAATTACTATGGTAAACGCTAAAATGTTTAGAATATTGCGCTTGTTGAATGCTCTTGGTGTAATCTCAATAAGGTCAGTCGATACCTCAATAAGGTCAGCCGATAAAAGTTTAAATCGGTCTTTGATTAGTATAAAACACGCATTATTATGCCCTTGGCGTAACCTTAATATGGAAAACAATACAACACGTGCTGATTGTTTGTCTTCTACGTGATCCCGATAAGGATAGCCATGCGCCTAACAAACAATCCAGCGCATGTTGAATTTTTTATGCTGTATGCGGCCTCAATAAGAACGTCAAGTGCTTAACAAATAACCTTTCACTTTTAGCTTTGATTGTACTGCGCGCGCATGTGCAGATTACAGTTCTTTTTATAAACGTTTCTTTTCACTATTCTCTCTACATCGCAGTTGAATACATCTCTGTGTTAAGACTTTGCGTTTATTTCTTTTGATAGAAGGACAGAATTTACAGGTAAATTTTATTTATTAATTAGAATTCTTGCTATTTACGATAAACATACATATATATAATTTTTAATATAGTTTTTATTATTTTCAGTTATGGAATTGGGATTTGTAAAATTAACTGAAAATGCATATGCACCCGAAAAAGGGCAGTGAATTATCTGCAGGTTTTGATTTAAAAAGTGCTTATGAATATGTTGTTCCTAAATTTGGTAAATGTTTAGTGAAAACAGATTTAGCAATTTCTTTACCTAATAATACATATGGTCGTATTGCCCCCAGATCGGGGTTAGCTTTAAATTATTTCATTCATGTAGGGGCAGGTGTGATTGATAAGGATTATACAGGGAATGTAAAGGTGTTGTTATTTAATTTTTCAAATAATGATTTTTTTGTTAGAAAGGGCGATAAAATTGCTCAGTTGATTTGTGAGGTTTGTGCTTATCCAAAATTAGTAGAAATTGTTCACTTAGAAGAAACAAAGAGGGGAAAATCAGGGTTTGGATCTAGTGGTAGAAAATAAATGTAAATTGTTTTAAGTATATTATTATTGTTGTTTTTGTATTTTATAGTTATGTCACAACAAAATCAAGCAGAAAATCAATTATTCAAAACTGAAGGCATAATGGAGAATAACGAACCAGGACCTAGTATGGTCTTTAATAGTAGTAGTAAAGTAAATAATAAAAAACCATTATTTGATGTATTATCAACATTGTTTGATGCTGGATTGACAACAGCCAACAAATGGTTGTTGTGTGCAAACACATTACATAACTCTGTGCAAGATAGTGAAATGTTACAATTATTTTGTGAAATAAAAACGTTTTATGTAGCAGCTAAATCATATTTCATTAGCAATTTAGTCTCACAGAAAAATCTTGATAAATATTTAGATAAAGAATTAACATATGATGAGTTTCTTACAATTTTTGGGAGAGAAGAATTTAATCAAAGTACAAGTACTTTTTCAATTGAAACTTTAAAAAAAGCAATGACTTTTATAAATCCTGTAATGAATAAAATTCAAAGAAAACGAATACATAGTTCTAATGAAATTGTAAATAATTCATCAACATCATCTGATGATGATGATGATGATGATTTGTTTACGATAAACATACATATATATAATTTCTAATATAGTTTTTAAAATTGCCCAGTTGATTTCTGTGGTTTGTGCTTATCCAAAATTAGTAGAAATTGTTAACTTAGAAGAATCAGGGTTTGAATCTAGTGATAGGAAATAAATGTAAATTGTTTCAAGTCTATTATTATTATTGTTGTTTTTGTATTTTGTAGTTATGTCACAACAAAATCAAGCAGAAAATCAATTATTCAAAACTGAAGGCATAATGGAGAATAACGAACCAGGACCTAGTATGGTCTTTAATAGTAGTAGTAAAGTAAATAATAAAAAACCATTATTTGATGTATTATCATCATTGTTTAAGGCTGGATTGATAACAGCCAACAAATGGTTGTTGTGTGCAAACACATTACATAACTCTGTGCAAGATAGTGAAATGTTACAATTATTTTGTGAAATAAAAACGTTTTATGTAGCAGCTAAATCATATTTCATTAGCAATTTAGTCTCACAGAAAAATCTTGATAAATATTTAGATAAAGAATTAACATATGATGAGTTTCTTACAATTTTTGGGAGAGAAGAATTTAATCAAAGTACAAGTACTTTTTCAATTGAAACTTTAAAAAAAGCAATGACTTTTATAAATCCTGTAATGAATAAAATTCAAAGAAAACGAATACATAGTTCTAATGAAATTGTAAATAATTCATCAACATCATCTGATGATGATGATGATGATGATTTGTTTACGATAAACATACATATATATAATTTCTAATATAGTTTTTAAAATTGCCCAGTTGATTTCTGTGGTTTGTGCTTATCCAAAATTAGTAGAAATTGTTAACTTAGAAGAATCAGGGTTTGAATCTAGTGATAGGAAATAAATGTAAATTGTTTCAAGTCTATTATTATTATTGTTGTTTTTGTATTTTGTAGTTATGTCACAACAAAATCAAGCAGAAAATCAATTATTCAAAACTGAAGGCATAATGGAGAATAACGAACCAGGACCTAGTATGGTCTTTAATAGTAGTAGTAAAGTAAATAATAAAAAACCATTATTTGATGTATTATCATCATTGTTTAGGGCTGGATTGACAACAGCCAACAAATGGTTGTTGTGTGCAAACACATTACATAACTCTGTGCATGATAGTGAAATATTACAATTATTTTGTGAAATGAAATCGTTTTATTTAGCAGCTAAATCATATTTCATTAGCACTGTAGTCTCACAGAAATATCTTGATAAATATTTAGATAAAGAATTAACCTATGATGAGTTTCTTGCAATTTTTGGGAGAGAAGAATTTAAACAAAGTACAAGTACTTTTTCAATTGAAACTTTAAAAAAAGCAATGACTTTTATAAATCCTGTAATGAATAAAATTCAAAGAAAACGAATACATAGTTCTAATGAAATTGTAAATAATTCATCATCATCATCTGATGATGATGATGATGATTTAGATAAATATTTTAATGTGACTAAAAAATCAGCTTCTGCTGTTATTAAACAAACTGTTCATATTACTAAGGATAATAAAAAAAGAAGAATGATCACTCCTGGTGAGGTGGGATCACATTTAATAAAAATAGAAATTACGGATTGTAAGGATTTGAAAAAATGTATAAGTGAAAAGCAGTATTGGACACAAGTTAACAAAAAGGCTTATTTTGTTGTTAATAATTCTAATGATGATCTTTCGAAATTATCAAATAAAATAATACGCAATGTTGCTGATAGTGTAAGTAAAATAAAAAATGTTACTCATGATGTTATTTCAACTGATAAAAACAATTTTTTTAATTAGTTTTTAGGTTTTTGTATGTAGTTAAATACTAATAATTATATATGTGTTGTAGATGAAATTAAAAAAAAATAAAATGTACGTTATGAAATTTATAGAAAAATTGTTTTATTATTTCAGTGAACTAAATAGTGCTTCTTTTTTAAAAACAAATTATAATAATGGACGAAAGCTCCGTTGAACAAATGGATGTTGATAGTGATGATGATGATGATATCGAAAACGATGATGAATTTTTAGATAGGAATCACGCCTTTAGAGGCAGATTAAAAACATTTTACTTAGAAAACACGTCAACTGTTAGAGATGTGTGTTTGTTGTTGAGATGTACTAAACAAAAAATGATACGACTAATTGTAGATTTATTATCCACTCACAATATGTTAAAATTTAATATACTTGTAGAAGCTTCTTATGTAAAATTTTTAACCCAAGAAAAGCAATTGCGTTATTTTAAAACAAAAAATACTAGTGTTTCCGAAGATTCAGATTTTTCAGATATTTTAGATGTTTTGTTTAGAAAATTATGCACCGAAGAGTCGGAATATTTGGGTAAAGGAAGTGGTTGGTCTTTGGATAAAATTGATGGAATTATAATTCGTTTTAGTAGATACAATCCGTTAGGTGGATGTTCATTCATACCTTTACCAAAATGTATACAAAATAAGAATGCTGTAATTAATCCTGAAAATTTTCATGACGATAAATGTTTTTTGTGGTCACTTCTCGTTCCACATATAAAAACCGATGTAGATCATTTTAGTTTAATTACCAAGAGATATTTTAAAATTATGGATATGTTTAATTTACAAGGTATTGACTTTCCAACATCTTTAAAGCAGATTAGTGTTGAAAAAAATAATTCAGGTATAAGTATTATTGTATATGGTATAAATAAAGATAATGAAGTGTATCCATTAAGAACTAGTAAAACTATTAAGATAAAACATTATGATTTATTGATGTTGACAAACCAGTTGGGACATGCACATTATTCTTATATTAAACATTTTTCAAAATTATTAAACAATCAACTAAATAAACATAAGGGTAAATTAGTTTTTTGTAGGAGATGTTTAACACATTATAGCGGTAAAAATAAAGACTCACTATTATCAGATCATTTAAAAGCATGTGAAAATACAAAAGCAGTAAAAGTGAAAATGTCTACAGAAGGAAATAATATTTTGAAATTCAAAACTTTCCATTATAAATTTAGAGTACCTTTCACCGTGTACGCAGATTTTGAATGCTTGTTGAAGCCAAAAAAAGAGCAGATTAGTAACCGTGTAATACTTAATGATATTCACGAGCCAATGTCATTTGGTGTATATTTAGTTCTTGATGAAGATGCATCGTCTTTACCGCCAGACATTTTAGAAAAATTGCCCACAGATCCATACACATATCAGGGTATAGATGCAGCAAAAAATTCATGTCATATCTCATATCACTTGCAAATATTATTGGTGAAATTTATAAAATAAATATTCCAATGAGGAAATTAATTAAAGTTGAAAAACATAAATTTAAAACAACTACTAAATGTGAGCCTTGTAACGATGAATGTACTATGACTAAGCAAGCAGTAAGAGACTATTGTCACATTACTGGTAAATGTAGGTCTGTTTTATGTAATAATTGTAATTTATTACGACAAAATCAACACTTTTTACCTATATTTATTCATGGGAGTTCAAATTATGATACCCATTTTATTGTACGACAATTAGGTTGTGACTCAAACGAAATTTATGTAATACCAAACACTAATGAAAAATATATAACATTTTCAAAAAACACAACTAATGACATTGCATTACGATTTATAGACACCTATAAATTTATGAGTACAAGTCTTAGTAAATTAGCAAATAATTTGCCTAAAGACAACTTTAAACATACATATAAACATTTTTCTGTAAATGATTTACCGTTTATAACAAGAAAAGGTTTTTATCCTTGTAATTATACAGATTGTTGGGACAAATTAAAAGATACTGAGTTGCCAACAAAAAATGATTTTTATAACAATCTAGAATCTAGTCCTATCACAGATGCTGAATACAAATATGCGCAAGATGTGTGGAATCATTTTGAATGTAGAAATTTAGGGGAATATAGCAATCTCTACCTTAAAATAGATGTATTATTGTTAAGTGATATTTTTGAAACTTTTAGAGCCTTGTCTATATCCAATTATGGACTGGACTGTGCCTATTATTTTACACTTCCTGGTTTGACATTTGATGCTATGTTAAAATTTACAAAAATTGAATTAGAAATATTTGACGAATATGATAAATATCTATTCATAGAAAATGGTATCAGAGGTGGAATAACTGCATGCGTAACGAGACATGCAGAAGCTAATAATTATCTATTGGAAGATGAATTTGATATAGACAAACCTTCCTCTTGTTTAGCTTATATCGATGCTACAAATTTGTATGGGTGGAGCATGACCAGATTCATGCCTTATGATTCGTTTAAACGGATGTCAGTTGAAAAAATAAAGGCTTTTGATGTTCTGTCTATAGAGGATGATTCTCCCATAGCTTATATTTTAGAAGTTGATAATATGTATCCACAAAATTTGCATAATTGTGATAATGAGTTGCCATTTTTACCACAAAACAAATGTCCGCCAGGAAGTAAATAACCAAAATTGTTAACTACTTTAGAAGATAAACAAAATTACGTTTGTCATTAGGTTAATTTAAAACAAGCAATGCGACATGGTTTAGTACTTACAAAAATTCATAGAATTATGCAATTCAGACAAAGTGCTTGGTTATCGCCATATGTTTTATTTAACACGAAAAAGAGACAAAATGCTAAAAATGAATTTGAAAAAGATTTTTATACATTTGTAATTAATGCCATGTTTGGTAAAACTATTGAAAATATAAGGAAAAGAAAAAATTTGAAACTTGTGAGTTCAGAAAAAAAATTAAATTATTTAATTAGGAAACCCACCTTCTTAAATCGAATAATTTATGATGAATCTTTGTGTGCAATTGAATCAGAAAAAGAATCCATCTATTTTAACAAACCAATATATATAGGGTTTACTGTTTTGGAAATAAGTAAAACACGTATGTATGAAATGCATTATGATGTTATGAAAGAATTGTATAACTCTAAAATTCAGCTTCATTATATGGATACAGACAGTTTATTTTATAAAATTTCTACTGAACATTTTTATAACGATATTAAGGAAAATCAAGAGGTGAGAAGACATTTTGATATGTCAGAACTTCCTCACACTCATATAGGTTATTTTACAGATAATGCAAAAACATTAGGTTGTTTTAAAGACGAATGCAAAGGTGTTGGGTTGTCACAATTTGTTGGACTAAGAGCTAAATTATATACTTTCAAAACTGTGAATAGTATTGAAAAAAAATCTAAAGGCATAACAAAAGCAGCACTTAGAAATATAAATTTTGATGATTATAAAATATGCTTAAATGTTTTTACTAAAACCAGAAGTGATATTAAATCATTCAAATAAAAAAAACATATTGTACAGACAATAACTGTAAATAAATTAGCTCTCAGTGGTGATGATGATAAGAGACATATATGTGATAATGGAAATAATACTTTGGCACATGGCCATTTTTCTTTAAAAAATAACTAATGCTTTGTAATGAATAAATATTATTTGTAAACTATTAAACATAACTAATGCTTTGTAAATAGTAAATATTATTTGTTAACCATTTTCAATTGTTTATAGAGTAAATATATAGTTAAAAAAGTGAGTTGTTCAAATCAATAATTTCCTATTTATCATTGACTTTTTTCCACATTATAGCAATTGTGTGTTGAACAAATATGTTTAAATGTTACTTAGGATATTAATAAAACTTTTATTACCACAGTCAATAGCTGTTTATTAAAGAATCACAAAAATATTTGTATGAACATAAAGTGTTACATAACAGTATAACAATAGTATATTACATTATCCTTGTACAATAAAGGTATTGCTTATCCGTGTTTCCTCTTCTTTGCGGGGTGTATTGGTATTGGGTATGAGTAAACCGTCATCCTACGTACAACATCACATCGTGCCCCAAAATCCTTACCCTTTACCGATTTTAAATAACCGCACCTCGGAAACCATCCACCATGTTCAATCCATGGAAATTCATGTGCTTCCCAATCCTTTAAACCACCACCACAGTAAAAGCATATAACGCCATCAGGTGCAGAGTGAAAGAAAAAACCGGCTTCTGCAAATTGCCAAGCATAAGGACGGGAGTATACAAATTTGGTGTTGTTGAACGATGCCAGCCTCCTTCCAGGTGTACTGTATCTCGGGTATCTCGGATATCCAACCATATCTCCTATATTATAAACTAATATAATTTTCTTGAATATATATATATACTAGGTGCAACTCTCCACTTCCTTCGTATGTGTGTACTCTGCATCTTGTGTTATCGTATCTATTTATATTATCCGTTGTATCCCCTCCACTGCTCAATTTTCGATTTTCCCCTTCCTAAAAGTCGTTCTTATATGTGATTTTTTTGTACTTTTCAACCATTATTTAAAATTACTGATGAAATGTGAATTAAATATCAATAAAATGTACACTGAATTTAAACAAAAAAAATTTATTATTCTTCTGACTACATTACATTAAAATATTTTACGTACAAGACCAGATAAAGGTGTGTATTCAACAAGTGCATCCTGGATGATGAGACAATAAGCAGCTGTCTTTTCAGACATGTTGACATTTGATTCAATTTCTATGCGCACATCAATAGTACCGGTTTTTAATGTTTCATTTTGTCGTGAACAGTCTATAACAAATAATGGTGTTTTTGCGAAAAAGGTTTAAAATCAATAGCAGGTCTATTGCTGCTACCGTGATAATAGGATGACTGAAATTTTGTAAAAAAGTCGTATATAATTGCCCTGTTTTCATTAAAATTGTCGTATGGATAATATTGTGAGTTTAGATACAGTTTAATATTATTAATATCACAGAAATCAAAGTGTCCAGCATTTTTATTTTTCACATTTCTCCTATCAGTTTGGAATGCGATAATAACGTAGCGAGGTTTCTCACTATTTGATGGTGTCTTCACAGTCCAAGTTGAGTTTATCGAAACAGGTAATGAAGGATTATCGATAAGCGTCCAACGACGAAATCCTAGTGAAATTGGTTGGTCCTTATCGGTGATTCTTAGTAGTGATATATTATAATCATCGGCCACTCGAATATAAGGAATTTTCCAAAATATTTTATTAATTTTCAATTCTATTTTATTATTAGCGTCTTTTGTTATAATCGTGTTGAAATTGTTTGAACACCTGAGTAAAATTAATTCTTGTTTAACATTTAATAATATGTGAACATAGTCGTCCGCGAATCCAAGTAGCATTTTTAAAGGAATACAAAACGAAAAATTTTTCTTACACTTTAAAGATTCCATATTTAATGTCCACCCAGCATTTAATAAAATATTTTTTTCATCTTCAGTGTTGGTTAAGTGGTTTTTTATTGTTGTCGTTATTCCAACATTTTCACTCGATCAATTTCTGTTCCTCAAATTTCATAGCGAATTTCATCAAAAAGAAATGACATTCCATTGCTGATAAGTTCGATTTCATCACTTTCACTATTGTCTGACGCTTTTATTGCTTTAAATTCTCCCTCTATATAAATGTAACTTTCAGAAGGCAAAGTGTACACATTCTGTTGATGTACTGGAATGCGAGTCTCATCATTCTCACCGTATGTTGTTTGCGCGTATGGTAGATGTGTGTGATATTCTAAATCGACAATAGTTTCATCAAAAATAATTTTATCATCTACTCGAAACATATTTTTTATTCACACTATACCCTATAGATTCCAAAAATTCTTTGTTCCTCCTTGTCAGCTTGTGTTCTGTCAACTGTCGTCGACCTACTGGAGTCATAAAATTGTCGAAATTCGTATTATTATTCAAAACTAAGACCATGATTATGTAACACTTCGGCGCAAATGAAGTCTAAGTGTTATATATTCTTCTCGCAAATTTATTAGTTGCCCGTCCTGATCTTTGAGACGTACTGTAATGTTATGAAGTAGACCTGTTATGTTTAGAGGTAGATAAATTACTGTGACAGGTTTTCAATAATTTTATAACCAGGTTCAACGGCTGGATAAAACTCGTGAATAATATGTCCTTCAATACCATTCCTATATGATCCTCTTGCAATATTACATACTATTCGTATAACGTCCACTTTATTAATGTTTACAGTATTTTCGGAAATGTGCCAAGTATTTGCTCGCAATTCTTCTGCTTTAAATCCCAGTAATGGACCGATGCTGTGCGCTTTGTCAAATCTAATTGGTTTCGAAAAAAATATTTTCGTTTTTAATGTATTAATATTCCCACTTAGTTCGAGCTTAACATTTTTGTTTTCTTCGTGAATAGCATCTTTCAAGTACGAAACTATATTATCTATCTCGTAAGATCCCTCAGGCAATTGTATGACTTTATTATTGCCATAGTAAAATTTATCATTAACATCTGTTTAAATATTTGGTATAGTGCTGTAAGACATAAAATCAATTAAACCTATTTCCCATTTTTCATTGGCCAAATCTATAGGCGGAAATATGTCACATGAGATGTTTGAGCCTTTGCCGCTTAAACAGAGCATATTGGTGATTTAGATGTTATTCGTTAAAAACGCTAAACACAAATGACCACAATTGTGCGAATTTAAATTTTGTTTATTTGTGTTATTGTAGAAAATAGGTGCATTATCTGTCGATGTTTGAAAATATCGAATTATTTCTGTAGGTGGAGGCAGAATACCAAAACTGTCAAAATAAAGAATTTTATGTTTTATCTTTCGATAGGCAACAAAATGCGTACCTCGTCCTAGCACACTGTCCAAATTTATAACTCCGTGTTCATTCTCTTTGATTTGAAAAGGTAAATTGTCACGCATAAAAACTTCTCTGAAGTTCGGAATGTTCAATTTTTTAGCGTATTTATGTATATCTTTATTTGATAGCGCTCTTGTTGGTAATGTTATTATTTTTTTTTTATAGTTACCGCCTTTTTTAAGGTTTCAGATAATAGCCTCTACCCTTTTTACTAGCACACCCTTTTTTATTCGTTTGAGTACTTTTGTTAGAATTTTTTTAGTTTTGCACGTTTTTTTATTTTTTGTCCTCCGTTTCTTTGTATTAACTTTTCTTCTTCCTCCACCACCTAATTTATTTTTCAATTTCATAATATTAGTAGCTGCGTAAGCAGTTGCTCTTTCGCCCAAACTAGCGTCGTTTGATGTGACACGCTGCCAAGCTTTATCAGCTAGTTGTTCGTCGGCAATGGATCGTTGATGTGAATCCGAATATTTTGAATATGCAATATCGTGATCTTTACAGGCTTGATCTAATTTATTGATGCCTGGGTCACCTCTTCTCAATCTTGCTTGCAATCTGGTGCCGGGGCCGCAATATTGGTATCCTGGTACGTGTAATTCTATTGGTAATAAATCTATAGTACGATTTAAAATTTTTCCAGGTAAACTCGTTAAAGAACTTATTATGCCGCTTCCTTGATACACACTAAACGGTTTTCCTGTCATTATAGCCTTCTTCTTCCCCCTATCGCAGATGCAGGCGTAATGAATATTGTTTCTTTCGGTTCAGGTACTAAATCAATATCTCCTTCACTAGACTCTTTCGCTTCCATTTTTTTATTTTGATTCAAAATTATTTCCTGATACTTTTTTGTAACATTCACTTCATTACGAATATAATTTATGTGTCCATCGATATATGTTTTTAATGTTAGGTATTTTTCTTTAAACATTTTAAAATTAACAGCATCTTTATCATCTTTCGCTTCGTTCAAATGTGTCAACCGTTTATTCTCCTTGTCATAGTCACCGTTTTTAGTCATTTTAAACCCCACTCCAGCAGGTCCTCGTCTATTGTGTTGTCGATAGGAAAAATGCAAATGACGTCCAAATTTATCAACGCTCATTTTTAGAGATGCTCATACATGGACTAATAGAAAACAAATGACTAATATTTTTTTTACAAATCACTTTTATTTTTATTACTAATAATTCCTGCTTCCTTCAACTCTTCAATTATGGAAATTATTTCATTATTGTGCCCCGTATTTCCTGCCGACTGTGATGCAATTAGTATTTTTAATCGCTCGCATAATTCATTGGGATCATTCCAATAAATATATGACGGTTTATTTTTTCATATTCTTTCAAAATCAAGCCGCTTCCGCTCGTCCAATCCATGTGAGTGCGGGGGTTCTGGGGTGGAAATAATTTTGAAATTATTTTCGTGTATTTATTACTTTTGTTTGATTTCAATTTACCGATCGCCGAATAATTAACTCTGTGTGCATTCGTTGCTATTAAAATACCTCGATATTTTATGAGATCATCTTCTGTATAAATGTATGCATCAGGCATTCTCATGAATAATAATTCATAAATACCACGCGTTTCAGCATACCTAACACCATCGATAATCAAATCATCGCCCTCAATTTCTATTTCTTTATCACCAACCATCCTCCATATTCACTTTCAATCATATTTCCAGTGTTTATTCTTTTTATATTAGCATCTTGATCGCTCATTGGTGTTTCAGGTGTTGGAGGACGTCTTTTCAGTCGATTCCCACCTATCATATCGTTTTTTTCTTTTTCCTCTTTCGCTGGAGTCAAACGTTTAAATGCAGTTTTTCCCTCAGTAAAATCATCGTCAGAAGTATAACTCTCATCGTTATCATTGGCTTCATAATTCTTTTTTCTCTTTTTTAATTTTTCTTCTTGTTGCTTTTGTTTTTTCTCTTCTTGCTGCTTTTGCTTTTAATGTATAGTGACCAACAATGTTTTCTCATTCAACTCTCGCCAACTTTGTATAGGCTTACAATTTAAATTTTCGCTATATTCTTTTATCGGTTGAAATTTTTCAGTATATTTTTTATCGGTTTTATCAACGGTTCCATTATGGGTTTTATATTTTTCTCTATATGATCTTCCATATCCATATTACCTCGTTTTAGTGAACGACGTTTTTCCTTAATTCGTTTCCTTAAATCTTATATTTCTAAAACAATTTTTTCACGTTTGCCAAGTGAACTAGACAAAGACATGATTACTACTGACTCTATAATGTTATAAATTCATCAAACATTATACGATATCGTCCTTTATTTAAACGTCTCTCTTTATCCAAAACTAGAAAAGAATTTTGGTTTTTAGACCAGGCCATCGAACACATTTCTTTAAAAGTTTCAAATTTCATATCTGTGTTGACATGATCATTATACACATGACGTAAATTTAATTCATCTTGTCTGAATAAAACCACTAAATTAGCATTATTACGTATCAATTGTTTTGGTATTCGACTATATGTTTGACATAAATAAAATGTATCAATGTCATGGTGTCTACCCATTGCGAAATAGTTTCAAATATTATATTGTCGTTCACACATCACGTCATCGAATATCATGAGTGATTTTGATTTAATCTCATTAGGCTGAGGCACGTCGTCATTTTCAGTAAAAATAAAGTAACCAACATCAGGTATTTTGGAAAACACTCGACTTAAAAACTTATATTTGAATGAATTAATTGACTTTGAAAAAATATAAATATTTTCAAGAAAAATTGCTCGTGGATGAAATATTAAATTAAACATGAGATTGGTTTTTCCACAGTTCGATGGTCCTACAATAAGACATCTGATGGAATTCGGTAATAGAGGACCATGGCGATCCATATTATCATATTTATTATCATTTGAGAAATATGTATCGAAATTCATAATACGCATTTTTTGGCTTTGTTTTATTACCTTCATAATAAATCTTTTTTATTTATCCAGGTATCTCTAGTACTGTCCATACCCAACCAATGTACTAACAATTTATTTCCTTTTCGACGCACAATCTTATCGATAAGAAATATGTTACTAAATTTAGTTTTAATCAATTCCTCTTGATAGAATCCCCCTTTATCTCAACTACAGAATCGTCCTTTAGTTTATAGGTCACTGGAACTGTTGGTTCTATTTTCCAAATTGTATATATTTCGTTACTCCAAGCTGGTAAATAACTTTTTGTCAACGGTTTTTGATACCTACTTATTCTAACTTTATCACCCACAATAAATCTGTTTCGCGCAAGTTGTTTTTTCTTCTGTCTATTTTGAACTATACGTCTCAACACTAAATGTTCATTATTTTTATTAACATCAATTGGGCGCATACCGATAGTCCTATGTTTAGTGTTATTATATTCAGTAACTAAATCGCTTAATAAATTTAACCATTTATAATTTCCCTGGGCACAGAAAGCCCTCGACATTTGCGCTTTTACCGTTCTATTTAGTCTTTCAACTATAGAGGCTTTTTTATCAGAATATGTAGAATAATGATTTATATTATATTTGCCTTATAAAGATTTAATCGTCGAAATCAAAAATTCAGTTCCTTTATCGGTTTGCAAATGACGCATAGAATATCTTCCTAAAATTGGTTGTAATGTCTTTTCAATTTCAATTGCATTTTTAGATTTCATTGGTACAGCTATTGCATATTTACTAAAACAGTTTATTAAAACCAGTATATATTTATAACCATTATTGACTTTGGCAAATGATAACATTTCCACTAGGTCAGCCTGATGGAGATCGTCTAAACCTTTAACTTCAACATGGCGGGTCGGAAATTTCCTACGAACGTGTTTATGCAACTCACTGGCAATCCCCACTCTCAACAATGACGTCAACTTTGATGCCATATCGTTCAACACTTTTGCTTTGAACGTTGTCAAATATAAAATGATTAAATTGTGTTGTGTAAAACTATGTTTTACAGAGAAATACTTCAAGTTAATAAATAGCTTATATTGTTATCATCGATTATAAAGAGGTAAAATAAATTCACTAAAAAAAACATTTTCATACATTTATTTTTTTTTACAAAACAGTTTCATTTAGTTAACATTTATATACTTTTTAAAACTAATACCAATAACTAAATCAAGACTCTAATGTTTTACAATAAACACAATCTTTCTTTTTGAAATTATATGAAACATTTGATTTGATACCATTAAAACAAAAAGCAGATTCAACTTGTACTTTATGTTTTTCACAAGGTAAATTGTTTAAAATATCTGGATCACATTTCAAATGATTGGGTAATCTATTAAATATATGCTCGATATTTTCAAAATGATTAATAAGAAAATGTTTTGGCAAATAACGAACTAAACAATCTTGTATATTATGATAACCTTTATCATATACTTCTTTTATTGCTAAATCTACTGCATTTAATCTGTCTAAAACTAGTTTTTCATAATTTAACCATTGTTTTAAAACACAAACATTAACATAAGCACAATTACATTGTGAATGATTGAATTTACATTCTTTTATAAAATTATTCCAAAAGAGATTTTTCAATACATTCAAATTAGGGCAATACAAATAATCTAAATTAACTATTTTAACATTAAAATCTGATAATAAGTTTGAAATAAATTTTTGTTTTTCAGTTCCTTTAACAAATATCGTTCCACTAAGTGCCATACCTCGAAACACATCCTTCAGTTGGTTGTAAGGTTTCAATCCACTTTCCCAAGGTAAACTATGACATTGATTTTCTAACCACAATACTTGCTTTTGTAAATCTTTTGGAAGGTGATGAAAACTATATGGTGGTTGAAATAGAAGTAACTCGTAAATGTTGTCATCATTCTTTGAAATTATAGCCAATTCTGTAACAATAAACTCATTGTCTTTGTTTTTAAAACCTTGAAAGTCTAAAATAAAATCCATTTTGTTTTTTAAAAAAATCAGCAATCAAAGGCCAATCGTCACATTCCAAACACTCTCGCGCTTTTCTTAATGATTCTTATAAGAGGACGCATACACAAGTGTCTGGTCCATCACCAACAAATGCTACTACAGACCATAAACAGCCTTTATAATATCCACTCGTTATATCTACATCCGATAAATTATAATCCTGCATATAAAATTTAGCAACTGCTATATGATAATGAGTTTCAGTTTTACCACACGAACACAGTTTAACATGTGCTAGCAAAGCATCCAATTTACCTTGTGCCGTTGTCATGTTGTTTAACAAACAAAACTCTAGATACTAATTGATTTGTACTTATTATGCAATTTCTAACTGATAAGTAAGGCTATATGTTATGGTATTTATTAGTGGCTAACTTAAAACTAATATTAATTATACTAGTATAATAATATTGAGTATACTATATTCAACGTAACTCTAATATTATTTGATTAAAAAATTTTATTTTTGTCTTATAATTATTTGAAAAAATAATATTAATATTTTATATCATAAATATAATAATAATAATAATAATAATAATAATAATAATAATAATACAAAGCATTCATATGGCTAACTTAAAACTAATATTAATTGATTATACTATATTCAACTTAACTCTAATATAATTTGATTAAATTTTTTTTCTTCTTATAATTAATTGAAAAATAATATTAATATTTTTATGTCATAAATTTAATAATAATAATAATACAACGCATTAATAATATGATATTCTAACGTTACCCAATCCCGAATACGTATTTTGTATACCCATTCGTTCTTGTCTATGTGTCAACTTTATATCATAATGCGCCATATTTTTATTAAAATGTTCCCCATCTAATATATAGGATATTGCATGCTCATCTAATTCAATATTGTTATCGTCCCAAGACCAGTTTGTGGGTGCTAGGTTAAAGGACTGATTAAAATATTCATCAAATTTACAAAATTTTTAAAAAAATAATTGATATGTTTCTTTAACAGTATCTTTAGCATATTCTATATCCACAAACATATTATCAGGATAATAGTAAAGAATATGATTAAATAAATACATGTAATAGAAATGATTTTTCGATATATTTTTTATGAACGGCCTTACATTATTTAATAATTTCATATTATAATGGTGATGTTGTAAGTCGTTCATTTTGAAAATTTTTGAATATTCTATTATTCATATTATAACTCATATTCAACCAACATAAGAATGGATTTCACTACATATTCCCAATGTTTTAAAAATATTTTTTAAAGTATCCCCTTCCCTTAATTTGGAATTTATATAATTATAATAATAATCAAAATTTTCTATCGTAACAGTTTTTTTATAATTAATATATCTTTTCTGAAATTTATATTTATGACAAAACGAACATCTATCAAATATTTCGCATTTTTTCAATTTATAAAATCCAGTTAAAATTTTTTTAAACACATCTAAATCTTTACATTCACCGTATCTTATAAACTGAAATATTACATGTATTTGATTTATGTTCTTAAAAGAATTATTAAATATAACTAAGAAACAAAATAATAAATATCTTAATATTACCAAAAATAAATCAAAAAATATAAAATTATTATAAACTATATCCATTCTACATCTACGCAAAACAAAATTGTTACAACTACCTAAATAGCTTAAATCTACTAAATTAGACATGGTTTTAAATCAACACGAGGCACAAAGTATCTTTAAGAATTAATAATATTTGTATTGCATGTTACTTTTATACAATTATCAAAGCATTTGATATGTGCAAGGGCGTGTCACGGACATACGTGTTCATACTTATAAAAAGCATTTCTTGGGTCACATGCGCTGTACAATAATTAGGCAATTGACATTGAAACTAATATCTACACAGGATATTGCAAGGCAATTTACATTTAAAATAAAAAACAGCTCTCTAAAAACGGTGGTCAACTTAAAAAATATTATCTGTAGAAACCGCTACTAATCAAAAGTTTGAACATGCGCATGCAGTATGCTAATCAAGGCTGAAAGTGAAAGGTTGTTTTGTTGATTATCTTGAAAAATAGGTTAATCTCTTGTAAACGTGACGAAAAAACAGAGGTCATCTTAAAACAATACAATTATCTGTTGCAAACGTCACACCAGCCATCTTGAATGACGCAGTTCTCCCACTCGTTCCCCCCACAGTTCTCCCACTCGTTCCCCAACCACACCACGCCCTCCTCCTCATCCTCCTCACTTCACACCCTCCGCACTCCCCTCCTTCCAAACCACGCCCTTCCCCCCCAACACGCCATTTCCCCACCACTGGCCACGTCCCTCGCCATAATCTTATCTAAGCCACGCCCCTCGTGATACCCGCAACCCTATACTACTCCAGTGCCTTCACTAACCATACCCGGCATAGCCCGTTTGACCTCGGTGTAGATGTTGGTTGATTAGCGTAAGTTTTTCAACGTTGATTAGCTGAAAAACGTTGATCTGGCCTTCACCCGCCATAACCGCCATAGCCTATTTGAACTTGGTGTCATTGTTGTTCGTTTGAACTTCGTGTATATTGGTCGGTTAAACTTGGCGTAATGTTGTTTAGTTGAAACGTTGGTCATTTGATCTAGCTCTGTTGTCAGGCTATGTATCGGTTGTCAGGCTATGTATTTGATTCAGGGTTAGGTATCTGTTGTCAGGCTAGGTATCTATTGTCTAGCTATGTATCGGTTGTCTAGCTATGTAGGCTATGGTCAGGCTAGGTATCTGTTGTCACACAATGTAGGCTATGGTCATGCCAGGTATCTGTTGTCAGGGTGTGGGTTACACTTAGGGTTACTCTTGCATTACCGTAGATCTGTGTCTAATACCTGATGGGTAACCGGCTTAACATAGTATGTGGGTTTACATACGTAACACAGAATGTAGGCTAACTATATGTTGAACATTAGCCAAGCTATGCATTGGATATTATGTGTTAACTTGTATTCAAGCCTCTCGGTGGATACTATGTGATAACCCATAGTCAATCTATGTATCGGATACTATGTGCTATCCCTAGTCAGGCTATGCATCGGCTACTGTGTGTTACACATTAGAATATCTATGCATCAGATACTATGTGTTAACCATTAGCTAAGCTACGCTTCGGATATTATGTGTTACTTTGTATTCAAGCTATGCATCGGATATTATTTGTTAACCCCTAGTCAAGTTATGCTTTTAATACCTTGTGTTATCCATTAGTCAATCTATGCCTCGGGTACTATGTGTTTGCCCTAGTCAGGCTATGCATCGGCTACTATGTGTTAACCATTAGCCTAGTAATTTATCAGATACTATGTGATAACCATTAGCCAAACTATGCAATGAATATTATGTGTTAGTTTGTAATCAACCTACCCGTCGGATACTTTGTGATAACCCATAGTCAAGCTATGCTTTGGATACTGTTTGTTAAACCATACTCAAGCTATGTATTGGATATTATTTGTTAACCCCTAGTCAAGTTATGCTTTGGATACCATGTGTTAACCATTAGTCAATCTATGCCTCGGATACTATGTGTTTGCCCTAGTCAGGCTATGCATCGGCTACTATGTGTTAACCATTAGCCTAATTATTTATCAGATACTATGTGATAACCATTAGCCAAACTATGCAATGAATAATATGTGTTAGTTTGTAATCAACCTACCCGTCGGATACTTTGTGATAACCCATATTCAAGCTATGCATTGGATACTATTTGTTAAAACATACTCAAGCAATGCATCGGATATTATGTGTTAACCTCTAGTCAAGCTACACATAGCATATTACGTGTTAACCCATAGTCAAGCTAACTATTAGTTAACCACTACCATAGCTATGCATCGGCTAATATATGTTGGTCATTAGCCAGCTTTTGCAATGGATGTGTTAACCACTAGTCAAGCTACACGTCGGATAATATGTGATAACCTATAGTCAAGCCCTGGATCGGATACTATGTGTTAACCATTAGCCTAGCTATGCAATGGATAACTATGTGTTAGTTTGTAATCAACCTACTCATCGGATACGATGTGTTAACCCATAGTCAACCTGTGCATTGGATATTATGTGTTAACCATTGGTCAAGCTATGCATTGGATAGTATGTGTTAATCACTAGTCAAGCTACACATCGGATAATATGTGATAACCCATCGTCAAGCTCTGCATCGGATACCATTAGCGAGGCTATGCACTGGATATTATGTGTTAGGCCATAGTCAGGGTACTTATCGGATACTATATGTTAACCCATCGTCAAGCTATGCATCGGAAACTATGTGCTAACCATTAGCGAGGCTATGCACTGGATATTATGTATTAGGCCATAGTCAGGGTACTTATCGGATACTATATGTTAACCCATCGTCAAGCTATGCATCGGAAACTATGTATTAATGATTAGCCAAGCTATGTATCGGGTATTATGTGATATTTTGTAGGTAAGCTACTCATCTGATATTATGTGTTAATGATTAGCCTGGCAATGCATCGGATACTATATGCTAACTTGTAGTCGTCGGATACTGCTTGATATACATTAGCTAAACTCTGCGTTGGATATAATGTGTTATATTATAATTTGTACGCCCTTGTCGGCTTGGCATAATATGTATGCAGGCCTTCACACATATTTGTTTAACACATTATGTATTCTAATATGTATGTAGGCTTAACATATTATATAGGCCAATGTGGGATATTGGCTTAATACAGGATATATATAGGTTAACCTGCATATTTGTTTAACACAGTATATGAGGGTATTTAGAGTATATTGCATGCTGGTTATGCATTGGTAGCTATACCATATAGTACTTCCCATATGAACTATACGGCTGCTTGCCTGAGGCTTTATATGATAGAAGAGTTGTAAATGTGTGTCAGGCTCAGATCATAAAGGCTTAGGCCAGTGGTTTACCGATATAGTAGGACGTTGTAGGGAATCATGTATGTCGGCTTGGCATAGTATGTATGTGGGCTAACATGTAAATTTGTTTAACATACTATATAGGCCTATCATGCATGTTGGCTTAACATAGTATATATGCCTACACACCTTACTGCGACCGTTTGCGTTGTGTTGCGTAAGCCTACCGAGTCCCTGCAATGTGATAGGTCGATTCCCCGCACAGCTTGTTGTATATTTGAATTTACCGTATTTGTTGGTGGATTGAAATGAGTGTAAATTGGTCGGTTAAACTTAGCGTAAGACAGTGTTTCACTGTTGTTTAGTTGAAATCTTGGTCATTTAATCTAACCTATCATTTTTTGATGCTTTCATATATTATTAAAAACTACCCCCCACTTAAAGCCTGGCTCTAGTGTGAATTTACCTAAGGCCTTTCTCCAAGGTGGCTCTAGTTAGGGCTGGCTTAGGGATGGCTTTACCTAAGTCCATACTCCATGGAGGCTATACCTAAGGCCTATCTCCTGGGTGGCTTTACCTCGGGCTCGACTGCAGTATGACTTTACCTAAGATCCGACTACAAGGTAGTTTTACCTAAGGCCTGGCTCCTAGGTGGCTTTGCCTCAAACATGGGTCCAGGGTGACTTTGCCTAACACCCGACTCCATGGTAGCTTTACCTAAGACTTGGTGGAGGTATCTGTCTTGGTCGAGAGGCTGTAATTGATATAGCAACATACCTGAACCTAAGGCCCGACTCTTGGGTAGCTTTACTTAAGGGCTGACTCCAAAGAGGCTTTACCTAAGGACAGACTCCATGGTAGCTTTACCTAAGGCCAGATTCCTGGGTTACTTTACCTAAGGGCAATCTTCAGGATAGCTTTACCTGAGCCCCAGCTGCATGGTAGCTTTACCTGAGACCGTGCTCATAGGTGACTTTAACTAATGCCTGGTTCCTGGGTGACTTTTACCTAAGACAACTACTCCACGGACCGATCATTTTTGGCAATCTGAAAACAACCCTCAGGTAAACCCACCCCTGCAACAGTCCATAATGGACTCTAGACATATCCCATACAGTCATTTGATCCAACCGATCGATTTTTGGCAATTTCATATATTATTAAAGACAACCCCCCACCTAAGGCTTTACTCTAGTGTGAATTCACCTAAGGCCTTTCTCGAGGGCGGCTTTACTCAAGGGCCGGCCTCGAGACGGCTTTACTTGAGGCCATGCTCCAAAGGTAGCTTTACCTAAGGCCTGGCTTTTAGGTGGCTTTTACCTAAGACAACTACTCCAGGGACCGATCATTTCTGGCAATCTGAAAACTACCCCCAGGTGAATCCACCCCCACAGCTTGCCAAAATGTACTTTAAACATACCACATACAGTCATTTGATCCAAACGATCAATTTTTGGCAATTTCTTATATTATTTTAAAACTACCCCTGGTGAAACCACCCCAACCATAGCGATAATGCACTCTAAATTCACCCTATCAGTCAAGACACATTTTTCCAAAATTTTTTCAAAAAACTACCCCCAACCCCGAATCTACCCCCGGAGCTACCCCCGGGGAAGGTCCTGAACGTAGCTGAGAACACCTCTACACCAAGGTAAGGTTAGGTTAGATGCAATATATCTGGCTTAGGTTGTTACGTCATAGGCCTACTTCCCCCACCATCTTTTGTCCCAAAGTGACCCAATTAACTACTCTTGTTTGCTAGATTGTCATTTTGTAATAATACGATGATGAAGTTAAAGGTTTTACAGCGACGCCTACAAAACCTATTATATGGACATTAACGTACAATAAACTACTGTCAACTAAATAGAGTCACTCTAGCTTGTAACTTCTTGTTTGCTAGATTGTCATTTTGTAATAATACGATGATGAAGTTAAAGGTTTTACATCGACGCCTACAAAACGTATTAGATGGACATAAACGTACAATAAACTACTGTCTACTAAATAGAATCACTCTAGTTTGTAACTTCTTGTTTGCTAGATTGTCATTTTGTAATAATACGATGATGAAGTTAAAGGTTTTACAGCGACGCCTACAAAACCTATTATATGGACATTAACGTACAATAAACTACTGTCAACTAAATAGAGTCACTCTAGCTTGTAACTTCTTGTTTGCTAGATTGTCCTTTGTAATAAGACGATGATGAAGTTAAAGGTTTTACAGCGACGCCTACAAAACCTATTATATGGACATTAACGTACAATAAACTACTGTCAACTAAATAGAGTCACTCTAGCTTGTAACTTCTTGTTTGCTAGATTGTCCTTTGTAATAAGACGATGATGAAGTTAAAGGTTTTACAGCGACGCCTACAAAACCTATTATATGGACATTAACGTACAATAAACTACTGTCAACTAAATAGAGTCACTCTAGCTTGTAACTTCTTGTTTGCTAGATTGTCATTTTGTAATAAGACGGTGATGAAGGGAAAGGTTTTACATCGACGTCTACAAAACGTATTAGAATTACATTAACGTACAATAAACTAGTGTCAACTAAATAGAGTCACTCTAGCTGGTAACTTCTTGTTTGCTAGATTGTCATTTTGTAATAAGACGGTGATGAAGGGAAAGGTTTTACATCGACGTCTACAAAACGTATTAGAATTACATTAACGTACAATAAACTAGTGTCAACTAAATAGAGTCACTCTAGCTTGTAACTTCTTGTTTGCTAGATTGTCATTTTGTAATAAGACGGTGATGAAGGGAAAGGTTTTACATCGACGTCTACAAAACGTATTAGATGGACATAAACGTACAATAAACTAGTGTCAACTAAATAGAGTCACTCTAGCTTGTAACTTCTTGTTTGCTAGATTGTCATTTTGTAATAAGACGGTGATGAAGGGAAAGGTTTTACATCGACGTCTACAAAACGTATTAGAATTACATTAACGTACAATAAACTAGTGTCAACTAAATAGAGTCACTCTAGCTGGTAACTTCTTGTTTGCTAGATTGTCATTTTGTAATAAGACGGTGATGAAGGGAAAGATTTTACATCGACGTCTACAAAACGTATTAGAATTACATTAACGTACAATAAACTAGTGTCAACTAAATAGAGTCACTCTAGCTGGTAACTTCTTGTTTGCTAGATTGTCAATATGTAATAAGACGATGATGAAGGGAAAGGTTTTACATCGACGTCTACAAAACGTATTAGAATTACATTAACGTACAATAAACTAGTGTCAACTAAATAGAGTCACTCTAGCTTGTAACTTCTTGTTTGCTAGATTGTCATTTTGTAATAAGACGGTGATGAAGGGAAAGGTTTTACATCGACGTCTACAAAACGTATTAGAATTACATTAACGTACAATAAACTAGTGTCAACTAAATAGAGTCACTCTAGCTTGTAACTTCTTGTTTGCTAGATTGTCATTTTGTAATAAGACGGTGATGAAGGGAAAGGTTTTACATCGACGTCTACAAAACGTATTAGAATTACATTAACGTACAATAAACTAGTGTCAACTAAATAGAGTCACTCTAGCTTGTAACTTCTTGTTTGCTAGATTGTCATTTTGTAATAAGACGGTGATGAAGGGAAAGGTTTTACATCGACGTCTACAAAACGTATTAGAATTACATTAACGTACAATAAACTAGTGTCAACTAAATAGAGTCACTCTAGCTTGTAACTTCTTGTTTGCTAGATTGTCATTTTGTAATAAGACGGTGATGAAGGGAAAGGTTTTACATCGACGTCTACAAAACGTATTAGAATTACATTAACGTACAATAAACTAGTGTCAACTAAATAGAGTCACTCTAGCTTGTAACTTCTTGTTTGCTAGATTGTCATTTTGTAATAAGACGATGATGAAAGGAAAGGTTTTACATCGACGTCTACAAAACGTATTAGAATTACATTAACGTACAATAAACTAGTGTCAACTAAATAGAGTCACTCTAGCTTGTAACTTCTTGTTTGCTAGATTGTCATTTTGTAATAAGACGGTGATGAAGGGAAAGGTTTTACATCGACGTCTACAAAACGTATTAGAATTACATTAACGTACAATAAACTACTGTCGACTAAATAGAAACACTCTAGCTTGTAACTTCTTGTTTGCTAGATTGTCATTTTGTAATAAGACGGTGATGAAGGGAAAGGTTTTACAGCGACGCCTACAAAACGTATTAGATGGACATAAGCGTACAATAAACTACTGTCAACTAAATAGAGTCGCTCTAGATTGTACCTTCTTGTATGATAGATTGTCATTTTATAATAAGACGATGATGAAGCAACGTTGTTGCATGTAATCTTGTATATGCCTGCCCTGTCAAGTTTATCCTGGTGTATTTTTGAACTGTGTAGGAGTTTTTCCAACACAATTAAACACAATGAATGTGATCCAACAATTAATTGTGATCCTACACTAGTAACAAACACCTAAACAATTCAAAAACATACCAGGTTAAACACGACAGGGCAGGCGAATACAAGATTACATGCAACAACTGTCCCAGTTTTTACATAGGACATACAGGGAGAACATTTACCACAAGATACAAAGAACACGTAAAACAGATAAGAAAGACACAACCCAAATCAAATTTCACCAAGTATTAATAAAAATTAGTCGGTAGTCAAGTCTTGTTTTCCCGGCCAGATATCTCACCAAGATGGTGGACCTCGCTTTACCGGCGCTATGTTAAAAGAATACCTGTGCCCCTTTAAATATTTCTGTGCTCGCTGCCTGTAACAGTCACTTTAAACATATTTAAACAGCTGATAGTAATCGTTTTATATTATTCATCTTTCGAGGCTAGTTATACTTTACAAATGTTATGTTACAAGCAGAAGTTTTTCCTTCCCTTGGTTTTCAAGGCAATAATCAGTAGTTTATAGTTTGATATATTTATTAGGAACTAATCTGTACTGTTATATAAAAGTCTAATGGTGTCAGTCTGTGTGTGTAATATTTAATCAAGTAAAAGCTACTGAACCTATTGAGTTGAAATTTTGAATTCATTCCCCGTTCCCACGTGTTCAATTCTAGCGAAAAAATTATACCGAGTGACGCAAAAAGTCATCAAAGATACGAAAGAAACTATGAAAACTCTCGCTCACGCCTCAAAAATTTACAATTTTGGAAAATTGTAGTCCCCCCAAATGTGGTGCTAATAGTGTTGGTAAAAATGCACATGCCCACCCCCAAACACAATGCATATATTATAAATCAAAAACATGTCCTGAAGCTATATTGCTAATTATTGTTAGTTATTGCCACTGATGGTTAATTTTATATAGGTTACGTATGAAGTATCCATTCAGGATAGATTTGATAATAATTTTATACGTTAAACCAAATGTACTCACACATGTAAGGTTAGACTAGAGATTAGTGACGAAGTATTACTCCGCGGAAGTAGACGTTTATTTAGATAATGTTGTATAAAAACACAACTAAATATATCCTGACTGAACACTTTACAGGTATATTTTAATATAGGTTTATAATAATTTTAATAAGAAATACGGAGTACTTCTTACTACTCCGCACGTGGGACGGGAAGTAAATGCCTGACATTTTACATGAGCATCGCCCCATTGGCCTTGGAAACTCCCTTAACAGTAGGTTTATAAACTATATTTTGATATATTTATTGAGATTTAATTTTAGTAAAAAAATTCAACCAAAATACAAATACACATTAAATCAATACAAATATTCGTCAACCCCGTACGAAGAACCGGTACTCTGCTAGCAATTACTACATGATCAGTATATTATAATAAAAACAATTATAAAAAACCCAAAAAAGTGTCAATTACAATATATTGAAATTTATTTCAACAATCATTTTTTCAATTCCTTCTGATAGTTCACACACACACACACACACACACACACACACACACACACACACACACACACACACACACACACACACACACACACACACACACACACACACACACACACACACACACACACACACACACACACACACACACACACACGCACGCACGCACGCACTCACGCACGCACGCAACGCACGCACACACACACACACACACACATATATATATATATATATATATATATATATATATATATACACACACACATATCACTTTCACTATATGCACTTGAACAAGAATCTTACTTTGTATTTATGCGAGCTAACCTTCAAAGATTGGTAGTATCTTCATTGTAGAGCATTGTTTAAGTACACATAGTGAAAGTGATAAGTGAATACAAGAAAACTGTGTTGCAAAGTTAAATATATATAGTTTAAATTTTCAATCGTTAATAAAATACATTTTATTCATCCACTCAAATTTAAATACAATTTTAAAACTTATAGTGGATGACACTTGATGTTATTCACATGATTATTTGATACATTTTTTTCAAATATTAATTCATTATTTAAATTTAATCGAATTATTTTAGTATTACATGGGAGAAAACCTTTTACAAAAGAGACAAGGTGTGCAATATAGTTATTTTATCACATTTGGCTTAAGGTAAGTGCTAAGAAATGAGTTAATAAAACAGCTGATTTTATATTTTAGATTATGTGGCAGAACAGCGGTTTTAACGCTTAGGTTATGTTAATTTTTTGGATTAATTGTATTTATTTTATTAAAAGTAAAACAAATACAATTTTTCTGTGTTGACCTAAGTCGGAATTGACTTAGGTTTTGCTTAAGTCATTTGTTTATTATTAATAAATAAGAGCCCAAAAAAACTTTTCATTTAAAATCCTAATGTATATTTCGATTGCAAAGGAAATATCTTTAACGGAAATTACAACAAGAGTTGTGTATTGTAATAGAATTGTACATCAGGACATAAATAAAACGTTTTTTGAGGTTTTATTTATTGACACTACAGTTGTCTTAATGCTTGTATTATCACCATGGAAACATTAGCCAAGTTTAAAGACTTGTTATTATCGCGAGGCACACGTAGTTTAGACGACTTCTAGGCACAAGCCTGCACCGTGTGTGAGTTTAAAATAATCTATCATGCAATGTTGCATGCTATACGGCGAGCGCACTATGAAGACACAACTTGCTTAAGAGGTAAGTATTCTAATGTTTCTTGGGGTAGGCTTGTCTTGTTGTACGTAATACGAACTTTCTCCACTACCTGCAGCCATGTTATATTATTAATTTAGTATAATGCCTATTATTGTACAGTTTCTATTTTGGCCCCTTCTCAGCAATATTTGACATTATCGTTTCAGGATAAGGTTGTAACATGATGTTATTTTTGTTTTTTCTTACTATTATCTTTATACAATAAAATATTTGTGTAATATTTAATAATTTGGATCACTATCAATTAAAAAACCAATAATATAAACAAAAATGTTTTAGAATCAATTCCTACTTAGGTCAACAAAGAAATATTTTAGTTACTTTTTATTAAATAATTACAATTAATATAAATAAAGTAACATAACCTATGCGTTAAAACAGCTGTTTTATGAAATCATGTTATCTCTTATTTTAAGCCAAATAGGACAAAATAACTATATTACATACCTTGTCCCTTTTGTGAAACGTTTTCTTTTATATAAAATTAAAATTAATTTATTAAATTTAATTACTGAATTAATACAGTATTTGAAAAAATGTATTAACATCAAGTGTCATCCATTACAAATTTTAAAAAAATTAATTTGAACTTGGGTGGATATGTAAAATGTAATATAATGACAATTGAAAATTAGAACAAGATATATCAGGAGAGGGTGAACTAATAGAAAGAATTAAAAAATAGTAATACAAAAATATATGATTTTCATATAACAGATCAAATATAACGGTAAAATAGATTACGTCATACAAGAGAGGAATATTATCACAGTTATATAAATAAACAAATTTAAAATAAGACAATGAAAATATTGGAAACAATACCAATAGCACAAAAATAATAAACAAATAACAGATAATACAAGTTACCTTAGATAACAATGTACATCTTGGGTAACCTGTGTTACAGTTGTTTTTGTGGTATTAGGGTGGTTTCCATATTGTCATTGTAATATATTGTACCAATGTGTCTTGGCTAAAGGTTAACGTTAAAAACTAGCAAGCTGCGCACAACATAAACTCTAACACCCAGCGATTCATTCTAGATTGGGCAAACAGGTCTCACATTTAGGCAGGCTACACGTATAACACTATAACCATAGACATTACACATAAAACATACAAATTATCAAGCGTAACTTAGATATTTTCAACAGTAACAAAATAGGACCACATCACAACACACCACCTAAACACTAAGGCAGAACCATTATAATATACGAGTATTTGTGTGGAAAGACGGTAATTTGTTACATTCAAATCATATATAATTCTTACTACACCTTTAACTCTGTCTCTTTGACTAAAAAGCTGTGACTTTTAAATTACATGAACGTTAATAGAACCAAGACTCAACGGTGTATTGTTTGCTGGAAGAGGAATATAAATTTACTTCTTTATGTCGGAAGTTAGGACAGGTTAGTAAAGTTTATTTAAACTGCCATTCTCTAACCTAGATTTCACATTAAGAAACCTAACCTAACATTAGGAAACCTAAACCTCACATTAGGACACCTACACGTCACTTTAGGAAATCTACACGTCAAATTAGGAAACCTAAGCGTCATATTAGGAAACCTAAGCGTCATATTAGGAAACCTAAACCTCAAATTAGGATACCTACACCTTACATTAAGTACCCTGCACCTCAAATTAGGAAACCAACACGTCACATTAGGAAACCTACACCTTACATTAAGAAATCAACACGTCACCTACACCCCTCATTAAGACATCACATCTCATTGAAACACGACATATCATTCTGAAACGTACACCGCTCATTAAGGAACAAACGCCGCTTATAAGGACACCTACACCACCGCTCATTAAGACATCACATTTAAAAAACACTTCAATTTCATAAAGACACCTACACCCTTTATTAGGATTCACAAACTTCACAATAAGAGACCTCCCAAAAAGACAGCTACACCTCTCATTAGGACACGTACACCACACATTAAGCGACCTCCCAAAAAACACTAACACCCTTCTTTAAGACACCACATTTCATTAAAACACCACATCTCATTACGGCACCACATCTCATTACGACACCTACACCCCTCATCAAGGCACCTACACCTCCTTTTAGGACACCTTCACCTCACATTTGGATACCACATCTCATTAGGACACCACATAACGTTAAGACACCTACACCTCTCATTGAGACACCCCGTCTTATTAACGCACATACGTGGATTATTAAGACAATACATCTCATTAAGACATATACACCGCTTAATAATTCATAATCGAAGCATTGGTCCACTCGGCGAAAAGCATTTTGTCAAATAGTGACCATGGGCAGAAGCCAAGAATGGAGGCGCCGTCGTCATTGCATACTTAGTTGGTAAAATGAATTTGAAACACTGAAATAGCCCCGTGTCAGCAATATATTACAGCTGCAACTGTTTATTTGCGTAGCTTACGTGCCGGTAGGAGTGTGATAATGTTTGGCGCGCGTCGCTGTACTTCGTGTTTACATTAAGAACAAATGTTTAGAGTGCAATAAATTTAAGCAATTCTAAAAGTTGTAATCAACCTAATGGCAGTCACTCACTCGCACTGTTCTAAAATAAATTAACCGTTATGTTTTGGTAAATATTTACAACATACTGGCTATGCGCAATCGGCCCGAGTCGTAACTGCAGGCCCTCCACCTGAACTGTTTAAAATAAATTAACCGTTATGTTTTGGTAAATATTTACAACATACTGGCTATGCGCAATCGGCCCGAGTCGTAACTGCAGGCCCTCCACCTGAACTGTTTAAAATAAATTAACCGTTATGTTTTGGTAAATATTTACAACATACTGGCTATGCGCAATCGGCCCGAGTCGTAACTGCAGGCCCTCCACCTGAACTGTTTAAAATAAATTAACCGTTATGTTTTGGTAAATATTTACAACATACTGGCTATGCGCAATCGGCCCGAGTCGTAACTGCAGGCCCTCCACCTGAACTGTTTAAAATAAATTAACCGTTATGTTTTGGTAAATATTTACAACATACTGGCTATGCGCAATCGGCCCGAGTCGTAACTGCAGGCCCTCCACCTGAACTGTTTAAAATAAATTAACCGTTATGTTTTGGTAAATATTTACAACATACTGGCTATGCGCAATCGGCCCGAGTCGTAACTGCAGGCCCTCCACCTGAACTGTTTAAAATAAATTAACCGTTATGTTTTGGTAAATATTTACAACATACTGGCTATGCGCAATCGGCCCGAGTCGTAACTGCAGGCCCTCCACCTGAACTGTTTAAAATAAATTAACCGTTATGTTTTGGTAAATATTTACAACATACTGGCTATGCGCAATCGGCCCGAGTCGTAACTGCAGGCCCTCCACCTGAACTGTTTAAAATAAATTAACCGTTATGTTTTGGTAAATATTTACAACATACTGGCTATGCGCAATCGGCCCGAGTCGTAACTGCAGGCCCTCCACCTGAACTGTTTAAAATAAATTAACCGTTATGTTTTGGTAAATATTTACAACATACTGGCTATGCGCAATCGGCCCGAGTCGTAACTGCAGGCCCTCCACCTGAACTGTTTAAAATAAATTAACCGTTATGTTTTGGTAAATATTTACAACATACTGGCTATGCGCAATCGGCCCGAGTCGTAACTGCAGGCCCTCCACCTGAACTGTTTAAAATAAATTAACCGTTATGTTTTGGTAAATATTTACAACATACTGGCTATGCGCAATCGGCCCGAGTCGTAACTGCAGGCCCTCCACCTGAACTGTTTAAAATAAATTAACCGTTATGTTTTGGTAAATATTTACAACATACTGGCTATGCGCAATCGGCCCGAGTCGTAACTGCAGGCCCTCCACCTGAACTGTTTAAAATTTTAATGTTGTGTGTTGACGGGATTTTTAGTTTCAGGATATACAGTTTTAGCAAACAGATATACAGTAAACTCTCACTAATCCGGCAAATATAAGGCTAGGATGATACCGGGTTACTGAAACACCGGATTACTAGAGCGCACATTCAAAACAAAGTGTATATTTAACTATATTTATGTGTATTGCCCAAAAATAAAAAAAGTCCTGTACTATACTTGAATGAATGTATTGATCTGGAATTTGCTATAAAATGTTACCTTATCTCTAATGGTATAAATAAAAATTTTAACATCTTTCCGTGACACTGCAACGACATTGTTCCCATGCACTTCTGTAACAGTCACTGTGCATAGCTACTGCAACGGATGGAAATCTTTTGTATACGTTTTGAATGCAGAAACTATTTGTAGCGCACTACCTCTCTGTACTGTAACCTATTTTCTTCTTTAGCTGTAAGTAATGTGTGTGTGTGTGTGTGTGTGTGTGTGTGTGTGTGTGTTTGTGTGTGTGTGTGTGTGTGTGTGTGTGTGTAGGTATGTGTGTGTCTGTGTGTGTGTGTGTGTGTGTGTGTGTGTGTGTGTTTGTGTGTGTGTGTGTGTGTGTGTGTGTGTGTGTGTGTGTGTGTGTGTGTGTGTGTGTGTGTCGATTATATAACAATATTCATAATATAATAATATTAATATTAATGATAGTAAGTATTATAAAATTTTTGTATTTTATTACCACGTCATATTTATAAATTGTGTTTGAAACCTATAATAATACAAAATCTATGTCACTAACATCAATATATATTTTAATGACTTCTTAAAAAGCTGATTAATCCCGTATTTCTAACGCAAGAGGCCAGATTATTTTTATCAGTGGTTTTATACGTTTTACAACGGCTCAAAGAATCTTTAATTTGCCAATTATTACTCATACCAACAAAAAGGCCGGCTTGTAAATAGGAGGTAGTGTAATTAGTAAACCGAGGAAATATCACTATGATTCATGTAGATTTAGGATCAACTCGTATATTAATTGCTTCTCGGAACAACAACTTCCTGTGAACAACAATAATCCCATAAGTAAGTATTTAAAGTGGAAACTATAGACTTTTTTTTCTGACGCGTTTCATTGCTGAAGCCTAACCTGGTACTACAGAGACGCAAATATATTTTCAGTTAAATAATTCTTATGATTTAATCAGTGAAATAAAGATCATTACTACAACAAAAAATAATAATCCCATAAGTAACTATTTAAAGTGGAAACTATAAACTTACTTTCTGACGCGTTTCATTGCTGAAGCCTAACATGGTACTGCAGAGACGCAAATATATTTTCAGTGAAATAATTCTTATGATTTAATCAGTGAAATCGAGATCATTACAACAACAAACAACAATAATAATCCCATAAGTAACTATTTAAAGTGGAAACTATAAACTTACTTTCTGACGCGTTTCATTGCTGAAGCCTAACATGGTACTGCAGAGACGCAAATATATTTTCAGTTAAATAATTCTTATGATTTATTCAGTGAAATAAAGATCATTACTACAACAAAAAATAATAATCCCATAAGTAACTATTTAAAGTGGAAACTATAAACATACTTTGTGACGCGTTTCATTGCTGAAGCCTAACATGGTACTGCAGAGACGCAAATATATTTTCAGTGAAATAATTCTTATGATTTATTCAGTGATATAAAGATCATTACTACAAAAAAAATTATAATCCCATAAGTAACTATTTAAAGTGGAAACTATAAACTTACTTTCTGACGCGTTTCATTGCTGAAGCCTAACATGGTACTGCAGAGACGCAAATATATTTTCAGTGAAATAATTCTTATGATTTAATCAGTGAAATCGAGATCATTACAACAACAAACAACAATAATAATCCCATAAGTAACTATTTAAAGTGGAAACTATAAACTTACTTTCTGACGCGTTTCATTGCTGAAGCCTAACATGGTACTGCAGAGACGCAAATATATTTTCAGTTAAATAATTCTTATGATTTATTCAGTGAAATAAAGATCATTACTACAACAAAAAATAATAATCCCATAAGTAACTATTTAAAGTGGAAACTATAAACATACTTTGTGACGCGTTTCATTGCTGAAGCCTAACATGGTACTGCAGAGACGCAAATATATTTTCAGTGAAATAATTCTTATGATTTAATCAGTGAAATAAAGATCATTACTACAACAAACAACAATAATAATCCCATAAGTAACTATTTAAAGTGGAAACTATAAACTTACTTTCTGACGCGTTTCATTGCTGAAGCCTAACATGGTACTGCAGAGACGCAAATATATTTTCAGTGAAATAATTCTTATGATTTATTCAGTGAAATAAAGATCATTACTACAACAAACAACAATAATAATCCCATAAGTAACTATTTAAAGTGGAAACTATAAACTTACTTTCTGACGCGTTTCATTGCTGAAGCCTAACATGGTACTGCAGAGACGCAAATATATTTTCAGTGAAATAATTCTTATGATTTATTCAGTGAAATAAAGATCATTACTACAACAAACAACAATAATAATCCCATAAGTAACTATTTAAAGTGGAAACTATAAACTTACTTTCTGACGCGTTTCATTGCTGAAGCCTAACATGGTACTGCAGAGACGCAAATATATTTTCAGTTAAATAATTCTTATGATTTATTCAGTGAAATAAAGATCATTACTACAACAAACAACAATAATAATCCCATAAGTAACTATTTAAAGTGGAAACTATAAACTTACTTTCTGTCGCGTTTCATTGCTGAAGCCTAACCTGGTACTGCAGAGACGCAAATATATTTTCAGTGAAATAATTCTTATGGTTTAATCAGTGAAATCGAGATCATTACTACAACAAACAACAATAATAATCCCATAAGTAACTATTTAAAGTGGAAACTATAAACATACTTTCTGTCGCGTTTCATTGCTGAAGCCTAACCTGGTACTGCAGAGACGCAAATATATTTTCAGTGAAATAATTCTTATGATTTAATCAGTGAAATCGAGATCATTACTACAACAAACAACAATAATAATCCCATAAGTAACTATTTAAAGTGGAAACTATAAACTTACTTTCTGACGCGTTTCATTGCTGAAGCCTAACATGGTACTGCAGAGACGCAAATATATTTTCAGTTAAATAATTCTTATGATTTATTCAGTGAAATAAAGATCATTACTACAACAAACTACAATAATAATCCCATAAGTAACTATTTAAAGTGGAAACTATAAACTTACTTTCTGTCGCGTTTCATTGCTGAAGCCTAACATGGTACTGCAGAGACGCAAATATATTTTCAGTTAAATAATTCTTATGGTTTAATCAGTGAAATCGAGATCATTACTACAACAAACAACAATAATAATCCCATAAGTAACTATTTAAAGTGGAAACTATAAACTTACTTTCTGTCGCGTTTCATTGCTGAAGCCTAACCTGGTACTGCAGAGACGCAAATATATTTTCAGTGAAATAATTCTTATGATTTAATCAGTGAAATAAAGATCATTACTACAACAAACAACAATAATAATCCCATAAGTAACTATTTAAAGTGGAAACTATAAACTTACTTTCTGACGCGTTTCATTGCTGAAGCCTAACATGGTACTGCAGAGACGCAAATATATTTTCAGTGAAATAATTCTTATGATTTATTCAGTGAAATAAAGATCATTACTACAACAAAAAATAATAATCCCATAAGTAACTATTTAAAGTGGAAACTATAAACTTACTTTCTGTCGCGTTTCATTGCTGAAGCCTAACCTGGTACTGCAGAGACGCAAATATATTTTCAGTGAAATAATTCTTATGATTTATTCAGTGAAATAAAGATCATTACTACAACAAAAAATAATAATCCCATAAGTAACTATTTAAAGTGGAAACTATAAACTTACTTTCTGTCGCGTTTCATTGCTGAAGCCTAACCTGGTACTGCAGAGACGCAAATATATTTTCAGTGAAATAATTCTTATGATTTATTCAGTGAAATAAAGATCATTACTACAACAAAAAATAATAATCCCATAAGTAACTATTTAAAGTGGAAACTATAAACTTACTTTCTGTCGCGTTTCATTGCTGAAGCCTAACCTGGTACTGCAGAGACGCAAATATATTTTCAGTGAAATAATTCTTATGATTTATTCAGTGAAATAAAGATCATTACTACCAAAAAAAATAATAATCCCATAAGTAACTATTTAAAGTGGAAACTATAAACTTACTTTCTGACGCGTTTCATTGCTGAAGCCTAACATGGTACTGCAGAGACGCAAATATATTTTCAGTGAAATAATTCTTATGATTTATTCAGTGAAATAAAGATCATTACTACAACAAAAAATAATAATCCCATAAGTAACTATTTAAAGTGGAAACTATAATCTTACTTTCTGACGCGTTTCATTGCTGAAGCCTAACATGGTACTGCAGAGACGCAAATATATTTTCAGTGAAATAATTCTTATGATTTAATCAGTGAAATAAAGATCATTACTACAACAAACAACAATAATAATCCCATAAGTAACTATTTAAAGTGGAAACTATAAACTTACTTTCTGACGCGTTTCATTGCTGAAGCCTAACATGGTACTGCAGAGACGCAAATATATTTTCAGTGAAATAATTCTTATGGTTTAATCAGTGAAATCGAGATCATTACTACAACAAACAACAATAATAATCCCATAAGTAACTATTTAAAGTGGAAACTATAAACTTACTTTCTGACGCGTTTCATTGCTGAAGCCTAACATGGTACTGCAGAGACGCAAATATATTTTCAGTTAAATAATTCTTATGATTTATTCAGTGAAATAAAGATCATTACTACAACAAAAAATAATAATCCCATAAGTAACTATTTAAAGTGGAAACTATAAACATACTTTGTGACGCGTTTCATTGCTGAAGCCTAACCTGGTACTACAGAGACGCAAATATATTTTCAGTGAAATAATTCTTATGATTTAATCAGTGAAATCGAGATCATTACTACAACAAAAAATAATAATCCCATAAGTAACTATTTAAAGTGGAAACTATAAACATACTTTGTGACGCGTTTCATTGCTGAAGCCTAACCTGGTACTGCAGAGACGCAAATATATTTTCAGTGAAATAATTCTTATGATTTAATCAGTGAAATAAAGATCATTACTACAACAAACAACAATAATAATCCCATAAGTAACTATTTAAAGTGGAAACTATAAACTTACTTTCTGTCGCGTTTCATTGCTGAAGCCTAACCTGGTACTGCAGAGACGCAAATATATTTTCAGTGAAATAATTCTTATGATTTAATCAGTGAAATAAAGATCATTACTACAACAAAAAATAATAATCCCATAAGTAACTATTTAAAGTGGAAACTATAAACTTACTTTCTGACGCGTTTCATTGCTGAAGCCTAACATGGTACTGCAGAGACGCAAATATATTTTCAGTGAAATAATTCTTATGATTTAATCAGTGACATAAAGATCATTACTACAACAAAAAATAATAATCCCATAAGTAACTATTTAAAGTGGAAACTATAAATATACTTTGTGACGCGTTTCATTGCTGAAGCCTAACATGGTACTGCAGAGACGCAAATATATTTTCAGTGAAATAATTCTTATGGTTTAATCAGTGAAATCGAGATCATTACTACAACAAACAACAATAATAATCCCATAAGTAACTATTTAAAGTGGAAAGTATAAACATACTTTCTGTCGCGTTTCATTGCTGAAGCCTAACCTGGTACTGCAGAGACGCAAATATATTTTCAGTGAAATAATTCTTATGGTTTAATCAGTGAAATCGAGATCATTACTACAACAAACAACAATAATAATCCCATAAGTAACTATTTAAAGTGGAAAGTATAAACATACTTTCTGTCGCGTTTCATTGCTGAAGCCTAACCTGGTACTGCAGAGACGCAAATATATTTTCAGTGAAATAATTCTTATGGTTTAATCAGTGAAATCGAGATCATTACTACAACAAACAACAATAATAATCCCATAAGTAACTATTTAAAGTGGAAACTATAAACTTACTTTCTGACGCGTTTCATTGCTGAAGCCTAACATGGTACTGCAGAGACGCAAATATATTTTCAGTGAAATAATTCTTATGGTTTAATCAGTGAAATCGAGATCATTACTACAACAAACAACAATAATAATCCCATAAGTAACTATTTAAAGTGGAAACTATAAACTTACTTTCTGTCGCGTTTCATTGCTGAAGCCTAACCTGGTACTGCAGAGACGCAAATATATTTTCAGTTAAATAATTCTTATGATTTATTCAGTGAAATCGAGATCATTACTACAACAAACAACAATAATAATCCCATAAGTAACTATTTAAAGTGGAAACTATAACCATACTTTCTGTCGCGTTTCATTGCTGAAGCCTAACCTGGTACTGCAGAGACGCAAATATATTTTCAGTTAAATAATTCTTATGATTTATTCAGTGAAATAAAGATCATTACTACCACAAACAATAATAATCCCATAAGTAACTATTTAAAGTGGAAACTATAAACATACTTTCTGTCGCGTTTCATTGCTGAAGCCTAACATGGTACTGCAGAGACGCAAATATATTTTCAGTGAAATAATTCTTATGGTTTAATCAGTGAAATCGAGATCATTACTACAACAAACAACAATAATAATCCCATAAGTAACTATTTAAAGTGGAAACTATAAACTTACTTTCTGACGCGTTTCATTGCTGAAGCCTAACCTGGTACTGCAGAGACGCAAATATATTTTCAGTTAAAAAATTCTTATGATTTATTCAGTGAAATAAAGATCATTACTACCACAAACAATAATAATCCCATAAGTAACTATTTAAAGTGGAAACTATAAACTTACTTTCTGACGCGTTTCATTGCTGAAGCCTAACCTGGTACTGCAGAGACGCAAATATATTTTCAGTGAAATAATTCTTATGGTTTAATCAGTGAAATCGAGATCATTACTACAACAAACAACAATAATAATCCCATAAGTAACTATTTAAAGTGGAAACTATAAACATACTTTCTGTCGCGTTTCATTGCTGAAGCCTAACCTGGTACTGCAGAGACGCAAATATATTTTCAGTGAAATAATTCTTATGATTTATTCAGTGAAATAAAGATCATTACTACCACAAACAATAATAATCCCATAAGTAACTATTTAAAGTGGAAACTATAACCATACTTTCTGTCGCGTTTCATTGCTGAAGCCTAACCTGGTACTGCAGAGACGCAAATATATTTTCAGTTAAATAATTCTTATGATTTAATCAGTGAAATCAAGATCATTACTACAACAAACAACAATAATAATCCCATAAGTAACTATTTAAAGTGGAAACTATAAACCTTCTTTCTGTCGTGTTTCATTGCTGAAGCCTAACCTGGTACTGCAGAGACGCAAATATATTTTCAGTGAAATAATTCTTATGATTTAATCAGTGAAATCGAGATCATTACTACAACAAACAACAATAATAATCCCATAAGTAACTATTTAAAGTGGAAACTATAAACTTACTTTCTGACGCGTTTCATTGCTGAAGCCTAACATGGTACTGCAGAGACGCAAATATATTTTCAGTGAAATAATTCTTATGGTTTAATCAGTGAAATCGAGATCATTACTACAACAAACAACAATAATAATCCCATAAGTAACTATTTAAAGTGGAAACTATAAACTTACTTTCTGTCGCGTTTCATTGCTGAAGCCTAACCTGGTACTGCAGAGACGCAAATATATTTTCAGTGAAATAATTCTTATGGTTTAATCAGTGAAATCGAGATCATTACTACAACAAACAACAATAATAATCCCATAAGTAACTATTTAAAGTGGAAAGTATAAACATACTTTCTGTCGCGTTTCATTGCTGAAGCCTAACCTGGTACTGCAGAGACGCAAATATATTTTCAGTGAAATAATTCTTATGGTTTAATCAGTGAAATCGAGATCATTACTACAACAAACAACAATAATAATCCCATAAGTAACTATTTAAAGTGGAAACTATAAACTTACTTTCTGACGCGTTTCATTGCTGAAGCCTAACATGGTACTGCAGAGACGCAAATATATTTTCAGTGAAATAATTCTTATGGTTTAATCAGTGAAATCGAGATCATTACTACAACAAACAACAATAATAATCCCATAAGTAACTATTTAAAGTGGAAAGTATAAACATACTTTCTGTCGCGTTTCATTGCTGAAGCCTAACCTGGTACTGCAGAGACGCAAATATATTTTCAGTGAAATAATTCTTATGGTTTAATCAGTGAAATCGAGATCATTACTACAACAAACAACAATAATAATCCCATAAGTAACTATTTAAAGTGGAAACTATAAACTTACTTTCTGACGCGTTTCATTGCTGAAGCCTAACATGGTACTGCAGAGACGCAAATATATTTTCAGTGAAATAATTCTTATGGTTTAATCAGTGAAATCGAGATCATTACTACAACAAACAACAATAATAATCCCATAAGTAACTATTTAAAGTGGAAACTATAAACTTACTTTCTGTCGCGTTTCATTGCTGAAGCCTAACCTGGTACTGCAGAGACGCAAATATATTTTCAGTTAAATAATTCTTATGATTTATTCAGTGAAATCGAGATCATTACTACAACAAACAACAATAATAATCCCATAAGTAACTATTCAAAGTGGAAACTATAACCATACTTTCTGTCGCGTTTCATTGCTGAAGCCTAACCTGGTACTGCAGAGACGCAAATATATTTTCAGTTAAATAATTCTTATGATTTATTCAGTGAAATAAAGATCATTACTACCACAAACAATAATAATCCCATAAGTAACTATTTAAAGTGGAAACTATAAACATACTTTCTGTCGCGTTTCATTGCTGAAGCCTAACATGGTACTGCAGAGACGCAAATATATTTTCAGTGAAATAATTCTTATGGTTTAATCAGTGAAATCGAGATCATTACTACAACAAACAACAATAATAATCCCATAAGTAACTATTTAAAGTGGAAACTATAAACTTACTTTCTGACGCGTTTCATTGCTGAAGCCTAACCTGGTACTGCAGAGACGCAAATATATTTTCAGTGAAATAATTCTTATGGTTTAATCAGTGAAATCGAGATCATTACTACAACAAACAACAATAATAATCCCATAAGTAACTATTTAAAGTGGAAACTATAAACATACTTTCTGTCGCGTTTCATTGCTGAAGCCTAACCTGGTACTGCAGAGACGCAAATATATTTTCAGTGAAATAATTCTTATGATTTATTCAGTGAAATAAAGATCATTACTACCACAAACAATAATAATCCCATAAGTAACTATTTAAAGTGGAAACTATAACCATACTTTCTGTCGCGTTTCATTGCTGAAGCCTAACCTGGTACTGCAGAGACGCAAATATATTTTCAGTTAAATAATTCTTATGATTTAATCAGTTTAATCAAGATCATTACTACAACAAACAACAATAATAATCCCATAAGTAACTATTTAAAGTGGAAACTATAAACCTTCTTTCTGTCGTGTTTCATTGCTGAAGCCTAACCTGGTACTGCAGAGACGCAAATATATTTTCAGTGAAATAATTCTTATGATTTAATCAGTGAAATCGAGATCATTACTACAACAAACAACAATAATAATCCCATAAGTAACTATTTAAAGTGGAAACTATAAACTTACTTTCTGACGCGTTTCATTGCTGAAGCCTAACATGGTACTGCAGAGACGCAAATATATTTTCAGTGAAATAATTCTTATGGTTTAATCAGTGAAATCGAGATCATTACTACAACAAACAACAATAATAATCCCATAAGTAACTATTTAAAGTGGAAACTATAAACTTACTTTCTGTCGCGTTTCATTGCTGAAGCCTAACCTGGTACTGCAGAGACGCAAATATATTTTCAGTTAAATAATTCTTATGATTTATTCAGTGAAATCGAGATCATTACTACAACAAACAACAATAATAATCCCATAAGTAACTATTTAAAGTGGAAACTATAACCATACTTTCTGTCGCGTTTCATTGCTGAAGCCTAACCTGGTACTGCAGAGACGCAAATATATTTTCAGTTAAATAATTCTTATGATTTATTCAGTGAAATAAAGATCATTACTACCACAAACAATAATAATCCCATAAGTAACTATTTAAAGTGGAAACTATAAACATACTTTCTGTCGCGTTTCATTGCTGAAGCCTAACATGGTACTGCAGAGACGCAAATATATTTTCAGTGAAATAATTCTTATGGTTTAATCAGTGAAATCGAGATCATTACTACAACAAACAACAATAATAATCCCATAAGTAACTATTTAAAGTGGAAACTATAAACTTACTTTCTGACGCGTTTCATTGCTGAAGCCTAACCTGGTACTGCAGAGACGCAAATATATTTTCAGTTAAAAAATTCTTATGATTTATTCAGTGAAATAAAGATCATTACTACCACAAACAATAATAATCCCATAAGTAACTATTTAAAGTGGAAACTATAAACTTACTTTCTGACGCGTTTCATTGCTGAAGCCTAACCTGGTACTGCAGAGACGCAAATATATTTTCAGTGAAATAATTCTTATGGTTTAATCAGTGAAATCGAGATCATTACTACAACAAACAACAATAATAATCCCATAAGTAACTATTTAAAGTGGAAACTATAAACATACTTTCTGTCGCGTTTCATTGCTGAAGCCTAACCTGGTACTGCAGAGACGCAAATATATTTTCAGTGAAATAATTCTTATGATTTATTCAGTGAAATAAAGATCATTACTACCACAAACAATAATAATCCCATAAGTAACTATTTAAAGTGGAAACTATAACCATACTTTCTGTCGCGTTTCATTGCTGAAGCCTAACCTGGTACTGCAGAGACGCAAATATATTTTCAGTTAAATAATTCTTATGATTTAATCAGTGAAATCAAGATCATTACTACAACAAACAACAATAATAATCCCATAAGTAACTATTTAAAGTGGAAACTATAAACCTTCTTTCTGTCGTGTTTCATTGCTGAAGCCTAACCTGGTACTGCAGAGACGCAAATATATTTTCAGTGAAATAATTCTTATGATTTAATCAGTGAAATCGAGATCATTACTACAACAAACAACAATAATAATCCCATAAGTAACTATTTAAAGTGGAAACTATAAACTTACTTTCTGACGCGTTTCATTGCTGAAGCCTAACATGGTACTGCAGAGACGCAAATATATTTTCAGTGAAATAATTCTTATGGTTTAATCAGTGAAATCGAGATCATTACTACAACAAACAACAATAATAATCCCATAAGTAACTATTTAAAGTGGAAACTATAAACTTACTTTCTGTCGCGTTTCATTGCTGAAGCCTAACCTGGTACTGCAGAGACGCAAATATATTTTCAGTTAAATAATTCTTATGATTTATTCAGTGAAATCGAGATCATTACTACAACAAACAACAATAATAATCCCATAAGTAACTATTTAAAGTGGAAACTATAACCATACTTTCTGTCGCGTTTCATTGCTGAAGCCTAACCTGGTACTGCAGAGACGCAAATATATTTTCAGTTAAATAATTCTTATGATTTATTCAGTGAAATAAAGATCATTACTACCACAAACAATAATAATCCCATAAGTAACTATTTAAAGTGGAAACTATAAACATACTTTCTGTCGCGTTTCATTGCTGAAGCCTAACATGGTACTGCAGAGACGCAAATATATTTTCAGTGAAATAATTCTTATGGTTTAATCAGTGAAATCGAGATCGTTAC